>JAODXP020001169.1:0-22356 GCA_027497455.2 Sardinella longiceps | reverse complement strand
GTAACACTTTACATTACAGCTTGGTAATAAGAGGGTAATTTTGTGGTTATAACCTGGTAATTTGTATGAACAACTCATAATTACTCACATCCCTGAGTAATAACTGAATAATAACTGATAAATTACTGAATAATTTTATGTTATTTACTAAACAATAGCCCACTATTTGTTGTGGTAATAGGTCAGTAACCAAATGGTAATAACAAGGAATTACTTGTATGGTATGGTGAGATTGGATCATATAAAGTAATTACATGGTAAATATGTATTCATTGCTAGTAACTACCAAGTAATTACCTATGTAATTTCATCAAAATTACACAGAATCAGGGCAGTAAAATGCATTTTGCCTGTTTCAATTTCATTACAGTGTAATTGTTACTCCAAAAATGACAATGAATCAAATTACATTGGATCTTGAATGGGATCCGTTTATTATGATGGTAAGATCATGCATTGTTTTCTAAAAACTACCATGTAATTACCTGTGTCCTGTCATAAAAATGACACAGAATCAGGGCTGTAAAATACATTTTTGCCTGTTTAATTTCATTACCGTGTTATCGCTACTGTAAAAAATGACAACGTTTCAAATTACATTGGAGCTTGAATGGGTTCCATTTACTGTGACAGAAACATAATAAGACAACATGATACAACCATGATAAACCAAACATGCAATTTTGACTAGAGTAAATAGTTTACAGCAGGGGTTCTCAAACTTTTTGGGGCTGGGGACCCCATATGGAGCCGAAATATTTTCGAGGACCCCTCTTGATCGCAAAAAAGTCGATAGTTATTGTTTTTTTCTGAAGCAACAGTTTTAAATAGGCATGTAATTGCATATGGCAAAATATGACAGTCCAAAAGTGGTTTTCTGCAGATCTACTGATGACCAAGGGAGGTGTCCTAGTAGTTTTTCTATCTCTATAAGACAAGTTTATTTTTGTAAACTTTTTCGGGGACCCCCTGGCAATGTGCTGCGGACCCCTGGGGGTCCCCGGACCCCAGTTTGAGAACCAATGGTTTACAGGATCATGCCAAGATAATGCTAATTAGCATAGCCAACCTATCCAAATCCACAAGCAGGAACCCCATATCTACAAACAAGCAGCTCTACCCTGTAAACTTTGTTTATATCTGCACCATTTTGGTCAGTTTGGTAGCGAATGTCATCCTCTGACTTATTTCATGTCCACAGCCTACACAGCAATCTTTGTCTAACCTAGCCATTATCTGTTTGGTGCAGGCAGGACAGAGGAAGTGGAGCTGGAAAGGGAAAGGCGTCAAAATAGGTGTAGTGGGTCTTTAGTTCTTACCTTAATCTTTTTCACTGCCATAATGAATATCAAGCATTATCAATAGTAGTATAATTTAAATTGATCTTTTATTTTGATACCCACTGCTATTTCCTTGTAGCTTACTTACTAAGGAAGTAGCCAGAAGCTAATCTTATGCCATGCCTGTGTAGCAACTTTGGTTTGCTGAGTAATTAGTGTACTGTAGATACTTCTGCATGATATCTTTATGTTGAAGTGGAGTTCGATGTTTTGAGTGTTTAAATGATCAAACATTGGCTATAGCAGCTAGGGCTGGGCGATATGGCTGAAATCTCTATCACGATATAGGCTCAGTATATTGGTCGATATCGATAATTATTGCATTTTTTTAATGACGTATTTAAATGGGCCCAGGTGCGCAAAACACCTTAAATTTTTTTAAGGTTTATATTTTATTTTTAATATAGAGTTATTACATTAAATGGCAGCACTGTCATGTATAAATATATAGTAAAAAATAGTGTTTGAGCAGGGTTGAATTCTGCTTTAAAGTGGCCTATTATTTTAGGGTTCTTTTAAACTCCTGAAGTAGCCCATTCTCTCCCTTAAATAAAACTAGTAGTCAAAAAAATAATAATTTAAGAGAAGTCTAATGTCTCTCCACACTAAAATATAAGCTGAATAAATAGGTTAATAGGTTAAATTAATATTTTAACTAAAATATGTTATGTTATTCATCTATTAAATAGGCCAGAGGGGCTTTGTATGGTTTACATTGTTGCCTATGTGGCAACTGTTCTGAAGCAGACTCGTTAGCATAATGTGACTTCAAAACGAAGTTTGTTTTGGTGCACTGGCATGCTTTTCACTTCACACAAGGCTACTTGATAACATGGATTACTTCAATGAGTTTGATTAAGGTAAAATTACAAAATCATTCAGCTTTAATGTGTTCAGTAGGTTGCTGACCATACTAGCTAGTTTGAGCTTTGTCTGTTGTATGTTTACTTTGCTAGCGTTGTGCGCTAACATCGTCAAATCTGTCCCTGCAGCCAGGCGCGCGGGAAGGTGTTTTGTTAAGGGGGGGCTGGGCCGTTAAATGTGATGTCACTTTTTTTTTTTGAAATAGCCAACATCAGAAAAAGTTTGTCTGTCTCTGCTGTTGAACAACTATTGGCTGTTGTAGGGGTGCGTATTTCTAGTGCGACAGCGGGTAGATAGGCCTATACCCTAATGTGCCAAACATTTTTTCCAGGAGATGAGTCGCAGCGCAGTTCTTTTGCTGATTGCGCACACCACTAATGGCATACATAGGCCCTACAATGCGTGATGAGTGATTGTTGTCTGTATTGTTTGTCTATATCTGTTCAACATCCATCGTCATTTAGAGACAAAATACGAAAAGACAAGTCAATCAAATACGTTCATGATTTTAATCGGTTAGAAATCCGAACAAAGTAGCCTACTTTTGCAAGGGTCTTTTAAAATAGGCTATAGCCTGCCAAACAGAATCTCCACCTGTTATTTGTCTTCTCAGTAACCTAAGTTTAACATAGATAGCCTAGGTAGGGTAGGCGAGAGAACCTCAAATAAAGCGCAGGGAGAATGTTATCGTTCAGTCGGAGACCCCTGCGCACGTCTTCTATCTCCACTGCTTCGCTCTCATTACTCAACCCAACATAAGGGTATTTCTCTCTTTCTCTCGCTTGCTTTCACTCATTCCTAATTAGATTAGGTGTAGTGGTAGCTCGGTTAAAGCAAAAATACTTCTACTAACTTATTCGATCCAACCAGTGGCGCATGTTATATGTTTGTGGACGTTTGTCTTGTCTGTCTGTGCGCAAAATACCTTGAAAAGTTCTGTAGCCTACAGAAATTGTCGGACAGTGCGGATAGGCTATGGAACATGATATTTTGGTGGTGAACGCTCACGAATAATGAACTTTATCCATTCAAGACATAACAAGTTACGTTGTCTTGTCTTTGGTTAATAATCGAGATGAAGCTGTTATTAAATGGCGATAGCTATGCAAAAACAATAGAACTAAGAGTAGGCCTATAATTTTTTGATAGCCAATTTTGATCTTTTCCTCTTTTTCGTGGCCACACTGGCCTTCCAAACTGCTGTCAGACCTGACCGAACAGTGCGCTCTCAGAGAATTGCTGTCAACGTTTAGGAGGTTAGGAGGAGGCATTCTCTTGTTAATAGCTGGGCTATATGGGTCAGCCTGTCCACTAGAGCTTTCTGAACTATTGGGCACAGTAGTTAGTCTATTAGTGGATGTATACATATTTTCATTTTCATTTAGGAAGGGTCGGATAAAAATGCGGAATTTTCTATGCTTGATAGCCTAAAATAAAGTCCGGACCATTGATCACGCTTCTCAGGAATTCTGATAGGCAGCCTACCTGTTGTGTCAGTTATCCTACTAGCCTCCTTAGTTTAAGTTTGCACTCTGCTTTATACAAGTCATGTATGAAATTTAATGATTGATTTGGAGTGAATCAATAAATATCTAGCCTAATCGCAGCCCCCTCCAGGGGGGGCTGACGCTCTGACATAGGGGGCTGCAGCGTACGCAGCCCCCTATGTTCCCGCGCGTATGCCTGCAGCCAGTAACGTCATGTGCACCGTTAGCTGTCAGCTGTCGTACTTTACAAGTTCATATGTGGGTGGATGACAAATAAGCCTGAAAAAAGAATTTTTAAAAAACTTCAAATATCATCCCTAAAAAGTGTTTATATGTGTTGCTGTGAGTCTAAACTTAACCAATACGTAAATATTTTTTACATTTTTTAATTAAAATAAGTATTTATATATGAATTTGTCAAGGTAGTGCCTAAAACTGTCATATGGTGTGACATTAAAACAATTTGATATAAAATAGAAATTAGATATTTTTTTCTTCTTTCATTTACGTCAATGTACTTATTAATCATGTTTGCTTTGATATGCAACATTTGCTTGTGAATATTTAGGATAAAAACTTAACATTTGACAAGTTATTATGTCAAGGAGGAGAATGGTCTGAACTCTAACCAGATATTTTAGCGTATTTCTGACATTCTTTGTCAAAAGTTGCTCAAAATTCTTGAGATTCTTGCAGATGTCTTTTCCTTTCTACACTATTGATTTTGTCATGATTTGTCAGTTAGAAAGTCTTGTTTTATGACGTTTTCTATGATTATTTGACGTCACACCAAATGACATAGTATTCACGCCATATGATGAAATGCACCAAATCACAATGTATCAGCGCAAAAAAAGGTATTTCATGAAAATAAAATCATTAACAATGAATTTTGAAGTCCACTGAAAAGAACTTTAGGGATAACATCTATTTTTTTAACTGCATATTACATGTGAAACATGGTGACATGGGGGAAAAATGGGAAAGGGAAATATAAATTGTACAGATCCTATTTTGCTAAATTCTTATCACAGATTTAATATATTTCATATATGATTTTTAAATTGAATTTGTGTTTTTACATATATTTCAATATAAAAATGCAGTTTGGTCATAGAGTGTGACAGAAATGTCACATAGTGTGACTGTACATTTTCAATGTCCCAATGTAATAACAATGTAATAACAATGTCACTCCATATGACAGTGTCACTCCATATGACATTTTGACAGTTTATCTCATTTATTAGACAACTAAATACAGCTAGATATTATTCAGCATGCAACTGACCACATGGCAGCAATACTTTCTAAGAATTCATAAAGAAGATTTGTGAAAAATAACAATTTTTATTGCAAATGATGTCACACCATAAGACACAATTTTTTGGCCACTATTGATGATGTCGGATATGGAGCTTTTTATATAAAAAACTAAAAGGCAGACCTGACGACCTGACCTCCTGACCATGGCAATCACTCCTGACATGCTATTGTAACTTCCTGATTAAGCAGGGTCCGTGTCATGGCAAAGATGTCCAAATTAATGCCCGTTGAAAATATAAAATATAGTGTCACACCATATGACGTCCATTGTAGGGACAAAATATATTTGATTAGAACTTAGTTGGACGTTATGCATGGGCATCGAAACTTTCTGTGGTTATAGAAAACATCCACTTATTTTATTTGCCTGGTAAATTTTTAAAGTATTTATACTTTATATGGATATACATTCTAATTAGGAAAATCACACGCATAGTGGACAGTCACACCATATAGGGTTGTGCGATATGTTATCGTCTGCGGTATATCGGGAAAAAGAATTTCCACGATGGGAATTTTGTCATATCGGCAAAAACGATAGACTAAGTCAGAAAATGTTTTGTTAGTGTCTAATGAAGCTTAGGAGAAACGGCCTATGCATATGCAACGCGCTCACTCGCAGCCTCACCAAGCTCCGCCCATGCCTTCAGCACAAGCTGTTTGAGTGCAGCTATGGAAGTAGCTGGCGTAGCCTAACCTAAAGCCTATTCCAATTCAGAGTGAAGATTTAAGACAATATGAGACAACCGCAGCGGTTTTCATGTAGTTGCAAGAAGTTTCAAGCCGCTAAACATTTAACATGTCAAATCACAGTTTCAAGGTTTCCTGCCGCGATGTCAGGGCAGCATCAACAAGGGCAGGCAAACTTTGGTCAGTGGAGAGATGGAGCGAGTCGTTGCATAGACTGGTGTATGCGCACATATGTTGAACACGTTTTCTTTCTCTTCACAAATAGCCTACGTTACTGTTTGAGTGCAGCTATGGAAGTAGCTGACGTAGCTTAACCTAAAGCCTATTCAAATTCAGACCGAAGATTTAAGACAACACGAGATAACCGCAGCGGTGTGAATCAAAGTTTTCATGTAGTTGCAAGTAGTTTCAAACATTCAACATGTCAAATCACAGTTTCAAGGTTTCTTGCCGCGATGTCAGGGCAGCATCAACAAGGGCAGGCAAACTTTGATCAGTGGAGAGATGGAGCGAACTGAAGTTGCATAGACTGGTGTATGCGCACTGTCATGCATAGCCTATTGAACACGCTTTTTTTTCTCTTCACAAATACGTTACTCACAGAAGGTCTACAGTCTATGATACGCGGGAAGAATTGCTTATTCTTTCTCCGTTGCTGTTACGGACATGTTGATTATCTGAGCGCAAATGGAAGCACAAATAGACGCAATCTGACTCAATGCTGACCTAGCGATCTAAAAGGGGTGGTTGGTTCTGGCACTTTGGAAATTATTTTCTATGTCAACTGTAGGCTCTCGTCTGTGACAACATTGCTGCTAATATTCTATTATGTTGAAAACCGCCCTGTACAAAAAATCACATCGGTCTATCTGCTGCTTGCGTTGTAAACGCGTCTTACATGCATTGCCATGGACAATTTATGAAGTGAGTTTGGGAGAGGCGTGGTCACTCACTCAGGCAGTGGCACAATTGTCAGGTTTAGGATCATAATTTTATATTTCCTACACAAACAACTCTGTCAGGTGAATATTTATAGGCAGCAATTACTTTACAATTGATTAGGCTACCTGTACAACATTTTCAAGAAGTGTCTTTCTAAACCTTGAAAGTGCAACATTTAAAACCCAAGCATTTTCAAGGGTTTCAGGCACCTGTATGAACCCTGTGTTAAATTGTAGGCCTAATATACTTTCTATCGTCAGTTATCGTTATCGTGATAAAAAACAGAAAATATCGTGATATACTTTTAAGGCCATATCGCCCAACCCTAACACCATATGACATTTTTTATGTTTGGATAGTTGTTTTATGTCAAAATTTAAATACAACACCAACAATTTTAGTATGCAGAAGTTGATCCTATCAGACCAACAACATTTCCATATCAATTCTTAACAATTACCATTTTTTATACGTGTGTGACAAAAGGACAGTCTGAATTTTGCTATCCGTCATCCACCCATAACAGTGTTGTTCATCAGGCCTTTCCGACTTTTCAGACAATCTATTCACAGTTATTAATTACGATTGCCCTGCATTACTAAATCAGAACATGAATCAGCTGAAAGTATCTCTGACTAGTTTCAGGCTACATGAAAAGCAAGCCTGAGTTGCAGCAGCTAACTAGTAAACAATCAGTCAGTGCGTGCCCTTTCTGGTAGAGCGCAGTCAATGAGCGCAGCGCGCCTCTTGAAAATGCGGACAGAGCGGAGCTAGAATCCGCCCGGGGGAAAAATTCTATCGAAAGTTCTATCGAGCGTATTTTCTATTGCTATCGAGTACGTGTCTATCGCGATTCATATCGCTATCGTTTTATCGCCCAGCCCTAATAGCAGCTCTCCACCCTATGCCATTTTATAATCTACAGTTAATTTCTGTGGAATAAATCTGCAAAAGTCATACTTACTGTTGAATTCTCATGATTTGTGTTTGGTTTGGCATGGTCTTGTCATATTTCCATCACAATAAACAGATCCACTGTTATTTGATATATGTTTATTTTTCGAGTAGATATTACACTGTAATTGAATTGAAATAATGCATTTTACAGCCCTGATTCCATGTAATATCTATAAAAGTACATAGGAAACTAGATTTGCAATTCCAAGGAATTACACAGTGCATGCAAACGTTTAAAAAAGTACACTTAGAAAGTGATCGTAGAAAAAAAGTAGAAAAGTAGAGTAAAGAGGAAACTTGTTTAGGCAATCAAAGTTACTAGTCAAGTAGCAAAGAAAATGTTGCTACCTTGATCATGTTGTTGAATAGTTGAAAAAAAAGAAAATGGTGCTGGTTGCTGTATTGGTTGTTATGTTGATTGCAAGGGTACTTTTGGTTGTTGTTAGGCCGTTGCTAGGGCGGATATGGTGGTTACTATGCTGGTTGTTACATTGATCGTGTTGGTTGCTATGTCTAGTGCTTGGTCATCAGTGTGGAAGCGGTTCCTACACTGTAAAAGTGATTCATTGGATCAATGTAAAAAAATAGGTTAGAAATTCACAATAAAGATTTTACATTGACCTAATCTAAAAAAACATCATTCAATTATGTTTTTTAGATTAGGTCAAAGTAAAATCTTTATTGTGAATTGCTAACCTATTTTTTTACATTGATCCAATGAATCACTTTTTACAGTGTAGGACATTGCAGGGCTTCTTGAGGTTGTTGCTAGGCTGTTGCCAGGTAAGTTATGGTGGTTGCTACGTTGATCATGTTGGTTGCAATGTTCATTGCTAGGTCATTGTGGAAGTGCTTCCTGGAAGGTGGCATTGGTGCTTCAGGTTGTTGTTCGGCAGTTGCTAGGGTGGACATGTAGGTTGCTATGCTGGTTGCTACGTTGATCATGTTGGTTGCCATGTTCATTGCTATATCATTATTGATGGAGTGGTTCTAAAGACATTGCAAGGCTGCTGGAGGCAGTTGATAGGCTGTTGCTAGGGCGGATATGGTGGTTGCTATGCTGTTTGCCATGTTTAGCATGTTGGTTGCTATGTCAATTGCCATAGGGGTGTCTGAGGTTGTTACTAGGCCATTGCGAGGGCGGATATGTTGGTTTCTACATTGATCTTGTTGGTTGATATATTGCTAGGTCATCATGGGAGTTGTTAGCAGTGGCTATTGTTAATGTTGATGAATGGGTGATTATTGAATAGTTGAAAAAAAAAGATAGTTGATGACAGTTCGAATGAACATGGCCCATATCAGTAGTTAAATTAGTGATTAAAGGTGGACGCAGCCTTTGGCTGCGTCAAATGGTTCGTTGTTGATGATTACATAAAAAGTTGCTTTGTGTAAATTTGTTTAAAAATGTTGAAATAGGAAATAGTTGAAATAGGAAAAGATGTGGAAAAAAGTTGCAAAAAATGTTGAATATAATACAGAGAATTGAAGAGAAAAAAAGGAAAATATGTAGGCTAGGCCTGAAAGGTTGGCAAAAAGTTGAAGAGATAATACAGAGAATTGAAGAGAAAAAGGCAAAGATGTACAGTAAAAAGTTGGCAAAAAGTTGAAGGGAAATAGGCAAAAATGTCAAATGTCGATGAAAAAGTGAATAGATAATTGAAGAGAATCGAAGACAAAAAGGTGAAGACGTAAATAGTTGACAAAAGTTGAAATAAGCTTAAATAGCCCATTAGGTTAATAGAAATGAACTGGAAAGGTTAATACAGCAGATAACAGAATGTTCGTGGAAATAGAATCCTAGAAGTTCCACTAGTCTGCTGAAAGTTCTCTGGAATGTTTACAGTAGTCAAGAAAATAACAATAGAATGTTTACAGTAGTTAAGGTAGCAACAATAGGAAGTAGAATTCTGTTGTGGAACTCTGAAAATTCCATAATTTGTGAAAAAAAGCACTTTTTTTCGCTCGTTTATCGCAGATAGTAGAAAAAGTAAAAATAGTAGAAAAGTGAAATGTCATAGCATAACAACACAAATCGAGACCTACGAGATGAAGTTTGAATGAAGTTTCTAGGTGAAACGGTTATTGAGAAAAAGCGAGCATTGAAGAATAATAATAATAAAAAGAAGAAGAAGCCAACGGAGAACAGTACAGTGCATCGCTTTGCATGCACTGTAATTAACAGGATTATACCATGTCATTACAATTTTTTCATCATAACTAGAAAGTAATTCCTCATTATTAGCATTTTGTTATTGCCTTATTACCATCGAAAAAATTGTGTTTATTGTTTAAAAATAACATCGAAATTATTCAGTAATTATTCCGTTATAAGTCAGTAACATGAGTAATTCTGACTATTTACCATGAAATTACCAACGTATTACCACAAAACTACCCTCTTATTACCGATCTGTAATGTAAAGTGTTACCGAGTTTTCTTTATCATTTGGAATCTAAATAACAGTTGGGTTGGATTAGCCTGAACGTTGACTTTAGGACTAATATGGAATCGACCTCTTGGGGCTTGTTGGTTTGTTTTTGTGTGCGTCTCATGTTGTAAAAGCATCAGATTTCTCCACTATTTTCTGCAAGCGACCTGGGCGGCCAAGGTTTTGTTTCCGAATTACAACTTTTAAAGTTTGCTTGTTGCCTCCAGTTTATATTTTTGTCAAGATATTAACTTTATTTGATTTGTGATGTGGTGAAACAATACATAATTGTTGTGTTGTACCCATAAGCCTAATTTGGCACTTTGTGTCAAAAAGTTAGTTGCAGGAGCTGAGTGGATAGGCTGATCTGTGAAAAATGCAGGCACGCACACAAACATTCACGCTTAGACAATCACAGCAAATGTATCAGTTTTGCTTCAGTGACAAGGGAACAGGTGCCACATATTTCAAAAGCTGATGAAGTATATGAGAGTGAACAGAGCCCTCCAAATCCATGGGATTTTGGAAGAAGAATAAAAGAAGGCAGGCTAGAATTAAGACACTCAGACACATTGGTGAAACAAATTCCCTGTCTGTTAGGATTTTTTGGACAGCCTAATGCTATGATGAGGTTAATCTGTGAACTGGAAAAAAAAATAAAAAAAATGCTTCACTCCCGGGAGTGCTGTTTTAGAATTTGTGCCAGCTCAGCCCCCTGTTCTATCTGCATAATATCACTAGAGGTCAGTATTCAACCAATATCAACCAAATGTTTATTGCTTTTACTGGTCTTTACTGTTTTTTACACATCATGATCATGATCATGTCCTATGCTGTATGTTGTAGGTGTATGTCTTTTTTTATTGTACGGATGTAACTCCCCCTTTGCCTACACAAATTTCTCTCCAAGGAGACAGAACCTTGAACCTTGATATCTTACCAGAATGTGTGAAAACTGATTCATAACTAAAGCAACATACTCAAAATGTGATCAAAGGGCATACATTGGCTGTGCTACCTGGTAGGCTATTTATACTAATCATATTTAGATGTACTGTACCACCTCAGCAGTAGGCTATAGGCTTAAGTGTTGGAAATTTAGGCAGGCAGAATGAAGAAGTTAATTTTTGGTTAACTAATCATGGTTCTATTTCCTCCATACTGTAGGCCTAGATGTAGGCCTACATAAAACCGAAATTCCAATTGGTCGAGAGTCTGTTATTATAATTTTGGCTGTGGTAAGATGATGATGATGGTGATGATGATAATGGTAGTAGTAGTAGTAATAGTAGTAGTAATAATAATAATAATAATAAAAAAAATAATAATAATAATAACTTTTACTAAACACATAGCAAGTAGAGACTACAAAAACACTGACTAAACAATGGGAAACACTCGACCTAACATTGTTCAGTGATGCCCGTCCTCTCTGTACCACCATCACGCTAATTAATCCAACACTTGAGGTTATCCATATTAGCAAACTCCTGCAAAGATGGTGATTTAGGCTAACAACACTAACTAAAGAACCATGTTGTCTGTAGCTTCTCATGTTGACAAATAAATTTAGCCTATGTTGTAGCCTTGACTTTTCATGATGCTGATTGTAAGAGATGCTTCTTTTTATTCCTATAGAAATGTGAAGGTTGCACAAACACGGGCTATACATGTTTTTGTCCATAAAAGTTCTGTTGCCTAAAGGTTTAGCTCAACCGCCCATGGCCTTTTTGTCAGGTTAAGTAGGCTAGACTGCACCACAGTGAGTGTCAGTAAGTCTTTGACATGAAAAATAATTAAATAAATAATAATAAACATTAATTTACATAAATAAATGAACTAGAAAATTAGCCAGTCACATAAAATGTATAGGCTAGTCTGGCCACAAGTGATAGACCCTCGGGTCAGATGGCTAAAACCTCAGTGCAACTAACAAGCTGATTCAAACAATACTAAAGCCTGCTCAATGACTCTGTCCAGATAGAAAGTTGTGATAAGCTAAACACCTCGACGCTTGAATACAACCTAGAGCGTTGTGTTTGGATTTTAACAGCTCAGGCACCACCAACGTCTGATGTACATCCTATGACTGATGGCTAGACGTACTGGCTGAGTAAATTAAATTTGCAACCACAAGAGTACTTCTAGAGTTCTTAGCTACTAGAGAATGCAATTTCACGGAAATTATGAGTGCATGAAAATGCAAACTGCAGTTGCTTGTCACTTATTAGGACATATAAATATGCTAATTATATAAATATGTTAATTATGCTAACATGATGAGCATATGGCTTGGTTAAGTTGACTAACATCAATTAGCATATATGTTAATTAACATGTTAATTATGCTAACTGACATGTTAATTATTCTAACATGATAACCACATGACTTAGCTGAGTTGACTAGCATCAGTTAGTATATATGTTAATTAGCATGTTAACTATGTTAATTAGCATGCTAACAGTGCTAACTAACCACCCCACTACTGTTATTTTGAAAAGGTTTGGGACCGAGGCAACAGTTGACAGGGGTCATAGTTGATGACAACTGACAGTTGGAATGGTTGAACAGTTGAGTAGTTTAAATAGAAAAAAATATTTTCAATTCAATCAATTATTATTATAGTGAGGACATTTATTTTGAAACAGTTGCAGAGAGGAACCAGTTGACCTTTCGCCAGAAGCGTTCTAGACACGCCCCCGGGCGGGTTCTTTGAGTGGCCCGACATTGTGCCCGACATTTGTGGGCATTCTACAGCCAATTCTATGGCCAAAACACCCATAAACAACTTGACATGTAGGAAGCTGTACGTATTCACTTGTAATGATGCTTGATATGTCAAAGTGTTCTACATTACCTATAGCATAAAACGATAAACGATAACACGATAAAAAAACAGCGCAGGGTACACAGAGAGGCAGGAGCGCACTTGACTACCAACTCACCAACTTCTACCAGTAGCAAATCCAAAATGCTATTTTGAGGTCAAATATTTACCCACTAGCAATGCAGACTAAGCTTACAATTTGACTTGACTAACGTTTTGCGATGTCTAAATGTCAACAACATCGTCAATTCTTGATAACTTTAAAAGAAAGTGACGTTGATTTCAAGAGAAAGAACCTAACAGTGTCTGTTACAGCTACTACCACAGGCTACTACAGCTAGGTTACAGTGCTGTAAACTTAAATTACGTGGGTTTTCAAATCCAATTTGGCAGCCTATTTCAGACTTATCAACTTTAATATTCTGGCCAAATAGTTACGGAAGGTTAGTGTGATAAATTGAACACTTGTTTGTTTGCTAAACGTTAGCTTGCTAATAATCGCTAGCTAGCGACAATGCTAACAATAACATCTTTTCCCTGACACTAAGGTTGTTAAATGTCTCATCTGTGTATGGTTTAGTTTAACACCTTGTTTATTCATTCATTGATTACATTTATTGTCAGTAAATCCCTCAGATATTGATAACAAACAATGTTAAGTAGCCTAATGGTAGATCACGTAGCCCCTGAATTTAAACTAACACTAGTTTTGTTAGCATAACAAACATTACAGAAACAAGCGAAATAACTCTTGATTATTTTATTTACTTTTGTTGGGGTATGACAAGCTGTTAGATCCATTGGCTTTATGTCCTGTTCTCAGTTTTGAGTTTAGGGAAGGTTTAGAGTTGTCCCTCCATCTGCATCGTCTACTGCAAGTGACAGTTGACTGTTGTTATGAATGTCGGGCCTAAAGCCATGTGTGTTTTGAAGTCGCAATTGTTAGCGTTCTGATTGGTCAGAACGCCCGTCAATCAAACTCTGGCGAAAGGTCAGTTGGGAGGACACATAAAAAAGAACCAAATAATTGGCTAGTGGCCCCATTGTGATGTCACCCATTCTAGCTCCACTGTACCTCCACTCTAGCTAATGCTGGGAACAGACCTACCGACTTTCTCAGTCTTTTACGATTAGAACGCCAGTCTTTTACGATTAGCGAGCCAAACCTACAGACTCAATCTGGGACGATTGACGGTCGTTCATGAGCACAAACCTAACGATCGAGTTGTCGGCATTTTAATGTCATAATTGGTATCATAGCGACCTCAGAACGGACCAGTTAAGATCATATCAAACATGTTTGATTCAGTCGGACCCAGTCGTAATTGCGTCAACAATGGGAAGAATCGCATCGTTACAAATCTGTCACCCAAACACACATAACGATTCTAGCCACGACTGAAACTTGCGACTACTCATGATTACCCGTGACTGCCCATGACTGGCCCGGACGTTCCATCGTATCAAAATCGGGGTTAAAAATCGGTAGGTCTGTTGCCAGCTTAAGCCCTGTTAAAGGAATATTCCAACTTTTTTATGAAAAATGGTTATTCGCTCACTTACCGAGAGTTACATATGTGGGCAAAAGCATTTTGGTCTCAGTGAATGCGTTTTCCTAGTCTGGCATCCCCAATTTTAGGTTTAGCTTAGCATAGGCGCTGGAAAGTAATGTTGCCAAAGAGTTGTTATCTAGCTACTTTATATTCAGCTGAGCTCAGTTGAACGGAAATAAAAAATCAAAATGCCAACCTTGTGTGCTTGAAAATTACTTAATTTTTTTTCATATTTTGACATTAGGAAAGGTGAACCCTGTATGAGGCTATGGGGGTCAAGAAAGCTTGCCTTTCAAAAAGAAGCATTTCACGTTGAGTCAACATAGTTGTATATCCACACAAAGTGATCTTTTTACTTTATTTTTTTATTAGGTCTTTATGTGCACTTGTGCAGGACAGGGGCCATCAGACATCTCCACAAATATATGGACATAGTAAGTAGTACTACATTTGCTGAGTATATTTTTGATCTTTTAATGCTCAATCTAATGTAATATTTTGCAGCTTTTCTACTTGTTACTTCTTAGATAGCCTGTTTTTTTGTCTGTGCATGCATACAATAGGAGAGTGTAAACTTCACATTCTTGGCTGAGCATCCTCTACGCAGTTTGGCTCTCGCAGCTCAAGTGTCAGCAGAGATGTGGCGCAGAAATGGACTATCTCTTGTGAGCCAGGTTAGTCTTGAGCACCTTGACTTTCTTTCCTGATCTACATCATATTTGAAATAAGTTCATTTTGCACCTCCCCTCCAGTTAAGTAATTGAGTTTTACCTTTTTTCTGTTCATCAAACCTTTCTCAGAGCCTGGCGATACGACTTGCAGCTCTAGCCTAGCATAGATCCTTGAACCGAATTTGACCAGCAAGCATCGCATCCGCTAGCATCTCGCTTAAAAGTAATAAATATTTCCGGTAATTTTCCCATTCTCTTCTCTAGTTGAAAAATGTAATAATACTTGCAGAAAATGAAACATGGCGATTTCTTTGGATGAATTGGTTTGGAACTATTATATAATTTCTGCGTAATGATCAATGCGCGTGGCGCAGTAGCACACTCATATCCAAGCAGCCCCTGAAAATAGTCCAAAAACACAATAAATGTTCATGTTACATTCGCTACGTGTATTGATTATTACGCCCAACTGGATTATAGTTCCAAGATAATTAAACCGAGGTAATTGCCACGTTTCATTTTCTGCAAGTATTATTACATTTTCCAACTAGAGATGAGAAGACATTTAAATGGGAAAATTACCAGAAATATTTATTACCTTTAAGCGTGATGTTAGCGGGCGCGATGCTAGCTGGTCAAATTCGGTTCAATGATCTATGCTAGGCTAGAGCTGCAAGTCATATCGCCAGGCTCGGAGAACGGCTTGATGAACAGAAAAAAGGTATAACTCAATTTCTTAACATGAGGGGAGGTGCAAAATGAACCTATTTCAACAAATGGTGGCCTGACACTTTAAAGCATGGAATGTCTATCTATTTGTCTGTGTGTCTCTAGCCTCCATAGCCACTGTGTTGAAGTCATTAATGGACAAAAATCCATTCTGAGTGCCCGACAAGTGTGCATGTGAGGCCTGCACGATTAATCGTTAAAAAATCGCGATCTCGATTCACTCATGTGCACGATTTCATTTTGAAATTACTTTGATTCGCCTTTAATTTTACGAGCCGACTGCATCATCAACTCGTTCTGATATCCAAAGCGCTGCCGGTTACGTTAGCCCTTGTTTTCAGGCAGAGCGGTAGAGATGGTTTCACCCTCAGCCAATGACAAGCGCCTTTAAGACACGTGTTTCACTCGTGTGGTGAGGGCGGGAGTTGGGAAAGTGAGCAGGGTCGCATTCGGTGGTGTGAAATTGGCTACTTTGGTTTGAAGCGAGACGACAAGGATTTACAATTCTTTGCCGTCTTTGCAGCACCGCAAGGTAGCCTGCAAATCTTTGCCAGCACCTGAAACGTCACTAACGTTAGGCTACAAAGCAAAGATTCTAGAGTGTGCACTCTAGAATCTTTGCTACAAAGTGCGGTATGATGAAGCCGAAAAAGGCAAGACATCCGAAAGTGGTCCAACAACGCACACTAATGGAAAAAGGGCACAGACACCTTGCGCAATGCGAAGCCATAGCATACCCCGAAAATTCCAGTAGGAATAAGGAGTAGGATCAGCCTAAGCTTAGACCACAGGGCTTGACTACTATCGAACAAAAAGATATGGTTCCAATAAACACGAACGTGATTTCGTAAAATAATCCATACATTGGACAAACGCTACTCAATTAAATGTTACCCTCCCGTAACTGTTTTTCATGATGTTGTACTGCCATCTATGTAGGCTACAATAGTGAGCTGAAGTCCGTTGACAGACTCTGTGCCATAATCAGAGTCACATATAAGATCATGTGAGAGGCAGCTGTCCCAAAGAAAATATAATTTATACTGTTTTGTAAATGCCAAATTAATATAAATTTTCTTTTGTCACTGACACCTTAGTTAGGCATATTTGTGTTTTATTATACTGTATTGTAGAGCCTACTTGACGGGTAGAATGTTTTTTGTTTTTTTATTGAAGCCTTCATTGGCAGGCGTGTAGAGTTGGCTCAAGAAACATTAAACTAGTTACAAAAGACCAGCAATTTAAAGATGATAAAGGATTTTTTTTGATAGGCCTACTGCATCATGGCCAGTAGCCTATGCATTTTACTTTATTTTATGTTCTTTGAAGCCTTTGTTTACAGGCTTGTGCCAATACAATACTGTCAATCTGTTTCGTCATGTGTGCAATTAACTTTACACTTAGTGAGGGGAAAAAATCGTGCCAGTGAATCGTGATATCAATTCTAAGCTAAAAAGTCGTGATTCATATTTTAGATTGATTTGATAGATTTCGCTCATGCAATCACAAAATGCATGTGTTTGTACCGTATTCAAATAGCCTGGTAATAGACCAGCCCCTCTTTGTACACTTTGTGTCAAGGACATTTGGGTATTGAGAAACGATTGACTAATACCGTGTAGGATCGTCACCTGCATTCACAACAGCTCACTTTGTTTGCTTAGTGGTCAGGTTGAAATAACTCCTGAGAATGTGAGCTCAATGGGACCAACCATAGACATATCACTGAAGGGAGATGGTAATTGAGCGTAATGGCCAGGCTAGTTTCCAAGTGGTTTTGAGTGAGAAGTACTTGCATTTCAAAATTCTAGGAAAGATGTACACGGCATTCTAAATTATTATGCATATGTTATCTTTTTTAAAAAAAAAAAAAAAAAAAATTTAAATGTTTTTACAAAATAGTCTATGCAATGATGGATGAACAGCGTGTGGGTTAGTTACAAATAAGGGTTGGTGTTAGGATTGGTTAGGTCACACGGTAGGGAGTGCACTGACTTACAGGCGGAACTTCAGTGATGTCGCTACCTGGGGCTTGTTAAATGTCCTGAACCGAGCAGGGCCTTGGTTTCCTTCTGCATAGTAGATTGACGTGGTGGCACATGGACCCTTAGTATCAATTGGCAAGATGAGAATTTCAAAATATTCTTTAACCTCACAAAAAAACATGCCAGAGGTTTGTTAAAAAGTATGTTTTGTATTTCTGTTGATTTCATATTATTTGATAAGACATTAATATCTTTTTTAACCCTAGGTTTACTACTATCAAGATGTGAAGTGCAGGGAAGAGATGTATGATAAAGACATAATCATTCTTCAGGTACTTTACAGTTTGTTTTTGTCTCTTTCTCTCTGTGCAATATTTTCAGATCGTCTTGTTTTAATGTACTGCATTGCTCCTTGCTCCTTGCAGATTGCTGCTTCCAAAATGGACCCAAACCACTTTCTCATGCTAATTTTGTTGCGATTTGAGCTGTTTGATGTATTTAATGGCAGTTGCTCAAGCAAAGACCAAGTGAGTTGCTCTTTCCTGAAAAACTGTTACAACTGTATATCATGTGCTCTAAACACCATTCAGAACTTAAAAAATATATTTAAAACAGGGCTGTCAAATGTTTAACATTTCTAATTGTGATTAATCTCATAACTGTCGTTAACGGGACAGTCTATATTTGTATGTAAACATAATACAAAAAGTATGGAAATTCGTGTGGTAGATTATTTCTCTGTGGTAATTATACTTTTTAGCAAGAAAAGCTGCTTGTTTAGTTCCCTTTCAAATGGTGCTCAGAGGCATGCTGTGAGATGTGTGCATTGTGTGCATAACATTTCCAGATTTCAAATCTCTAGCCTAAGAAATATCTAGCCTAAGTACAGTTTACATCAATGTAGCAGAAAAAGGGGGTGGGGAGGATCTCCTTATGGCCCAGGATATCCTCACACAAAAGTATTAGTCTTAGCTTTGGATGCAAGGACTCTGTACTGAGCTGTGTACAGCTAGAGCCTTCACTTCAGTTAAATTGCAGATTAAATGGCTGCACTGTTTGGATTCTACCTGACAGAGTTCCACCTTAATTCTGACCTGACAAAGAAACATGCTGGCCCAATAGGGTTGCCACATCTACTGGATTGTCCAGGATTGTCACGTTTTTTTCTGCATCTGTCCTGGAGAACTGATTCTTTCCGGGATGCATATTGTCCCGTCCCGTGTCTGAATAAACCTATAATTCTGCTGTTGCATCAGTGTTCCCCGCCACTATTTTACATAGGCCAAGTGAAGATTCAAGAGTTTTTTTGTCACATACATAGTCTACTATTGTTGGCATGTAGTGAAATTGCATGTAGAAAAAGACACAGGAAGAGTAAAATAAATAAGCAAAAAGTTATTAAAATAAAATAAGCAAAATGATAGTATAATAATATAATATTGTGGAGGAAACAAAAAATTTATCAGGATCAGTAGGCTTATCAAGACATGTAGGCTGATGGGCACGGGTATCTCTCTCAGACAACGGCAGCTTCCAATGTAGATCTTCATGTTGTAGTTGAGCTTACGTGATCTGACGAAGATGACATTTTTGGCCCGCCAGTGCAAGGTGATCCAGCTCAACACCTGAGACCTACAAGCAGAGGGCAGCGGCACCTCAGATTTAGTCCTAGCCATCTGATCTGGCTGCTGAAACGATGTAGGTCCAGCTTTCTCTGGCCACTGCCTAGCCACATCTCACCCCCATGTCCTGGTCCTTCTCTGCTGGCTACACAGCACCATCAGATGAACATGGGTGCTCGTCAGCCCTCACGCAAACAGGTCTTTTGAAGCGCCGCATTATTTGAATTCTGGAGCCAGACGCTCACATGCCACATGCCACAGTCCAAAATGGCCAAACGAAACAAAAAGCCATAGAAAAAGCTAACGAATAGTAAACAAAAATTAGAGGTCAAGACTACAAGACCTCAAGTGAAAATAAAAACTGTGGAAAAAAGGTGAAAATGCCTGAAAAATCAAAGAAGTCTTGCTTGCTTCTATTTGATTGGTTATTTGCCATCCCAAGATGCTATACGAAACTTTGGGAGTCTCCTGCATTTATAGAGCAGGCGACTGCAAGTCACAGAACAGCCTATGTGTAGGCTTCACTGGTAACATTCATTCGTCACACAAAATTGGAGTAGGCCTATACCTTTTCAATTTGATACCCCAAATTGCTCCCGATGAGCAGCCTCCGCCACCGGTGTGAATGGGTGAATGTGAGGCATACATTGTTAAATGCTCGTAAATCCATTGCCCATTTAGTAATAACCACAAGCTACACTTACACTTTGAAGAGTAGTTGTGACTCCTTACTGTTAAAATAAAACGACAGACTTAACCATTAAACTCACGCT
The DNA here is from genome assembly GCA_027497455.2 of Sardinella longiceps. Lineage (NCBI taxonomy): Eukaryota > Metazoa > Chordata > Actinopteri > Clupeiformes > Clupeidae > Sardinella > Sardinella longiceps. The sequence goes on along the minus strand of JAODXP020001169.1, from coordinate 2,157 downwards.
GCATTACAAATTAAGGCAATATTACTAAACTGGCCAAGTCCATCTGACAAGTTATAAAACTACATTTACCAAGTTAATGTTATCACTAGCTTTATTTTGCCAGTGCAAAAATCTGTGACATTCTTTACCAAGACGAGCCCAATTAACTGTTTAAATACCTTGGGATAACAGAAAAATAATATACAGGGAGATTTAGTTAAACTTGTTAACTTGTTGACAGCCCTAATTAAAATGTTCAGTATCTGATCATTGTGAAGTGATTGATTGGATTATTTTTGTAGGAAATTCAAAGACAATTAAACCGACTCACAGAGGAGATGTTGTATCTACTCGTTGTCATCACAGGTAAGTTGCAGCTGAATGTTCACAAGATTTTTTGTTCATTTGGTCAACATGTGTTGCTGTGTCAAGTAATCTCATTTGCATTTACCCCCTGAATCAATGTTATGCAGGAGAGCGTTATGTTCCAGGCATCAGTAATGTGACCAAAGAGGATGTTACAATGAGGGAGGTGATCCATCTTCTGTGCATTGAACCAATGGCCCATAGCAACCTTGTGAAGAGCCTTCCAGAGAATGTGAGGTTTTTTTTGTTGAGTTTGTCTTCTCAAAATTTCCCCCTCACTACCCCTCTCTTAAAACATTTCCTCCTCAAATATTTGTTGTCTGATGCATTTGATTAACAGTAGATAAAATTTAGATCTAAATCTTGGGAGTCATTTGACATGATTTGTGTATGCTTAAAGAGGCCCTACTGTATGTAAGTCCAATTGTGCCTTCCAGTAGGCTAAGAACCAAACAAAGCAATTCTAAAGCGTTTCTGCCTGTAATTCTCTATGTAGAATTGTGTAGTCGATGAAGCAAGCCGCTATCAAAATGTATCAGCAGTTGAATCGGTTGCTACAGTTGAATGAGGTACAAATCATGTTGCGTTTCATATAACGTCACGTGACCTAACCTGCTTGCGAATCCAAACAATGTGGCAAGTGCGATATAACTTCATTTTACCTGAATCCTACAAGTGGGGGCTGTAAAATAAAAAGTGGAGCGATTTCATGTTAATTCCATGTTATGTATAACTTGACATGAGTAAACATACCATTATTTTTTTTAAAAAATTGCTCAAAGACATTACTCTATGTCAGCATCTTTTGCATTTCATCCAGTTAATTTGGATTTGTTTGCAAATCAGTTCTTAGGAACCAGCATGTTGACTGACAACATAGTACAGAATAGGGCTGGGCGATATTCCGGTATTACGACTACGATACGATATGTTTTTGTTATCGGATTATGTTTAATAATATCGTCATATCGGTGTCATCTTAATGTTGGACCATTTTATCAAAATCCACTCGCTCTATTGTGTTTTGACCCGTCACTGCCGCAGCCAGAGCCAGTTCTCTCACGTTGCTCAACAGCGCCCCTTTCATAATGCACCTGCTGGCTAATTGCAATTGCAAACTTTCAGTTCAAACACGGCGGAGACAGTAGAAGAAGCAGGGCTTGCATCAAAGAAAAAAGAACAGTGTCTTACTTATATTTCCGCCATTCTAACGTTTCAGTATGTCCTGTGTTTGTAGCCTATTACTTGAAGTAGGCCTACTGCTAACTCATGCCTACACACGCACTTACACACAGGTGTATGCGTCTACTCTGCTCTGTTGCTCCGAAGTTTAGTATAACTCCGATGTCAGTGATAACAAATATTTTACCCACGCAATCATTACCGTTAACTCGCATGTTCGATATTTAGGTTGTTAATTAGCTAGATGATTAATGTTGTCGCTTAGAAATCTCTTCTCCTGAACTGAATACCCCTCAAATATCAGTTTCAAAATTGCAGCGCGAGTGAGAGAGGTGAAACAGTTCGGAGCGCAACTGAGAGAGAGAGAATGTTTGTGAGCGTTGCAATAGCATTAGCTATAGATATGCAGACGCATATCTGAACGTATACCCTCTTTCTCTCTCTCATCTTCAAATCACTTCGTCACCTCTTGCAGGGCAAAATGGCAATATGGCAAAATGCATTAAAGGTATGCTCATGCAATGTAAGTTTACTCATGTAGACCATAATGCCATATTTTCATTGAGCCTGTTGAAAATATAGGCCTAGTAGGCTATAATTTAAAGGGCCACCATCCATATATATATATAT
>JAODXP020001167.1:0-21881 GCA_027497455.2 Sardinella longiceps | reverse complement strand
GTAGAAGTGAAAAAGAAATCCATCAGTGTTCTCTGGTCACTATCTAGTACCAAACAACTTCACAGGAAGTAAGTTGTCTAAATATGTTGTGGAGCTATGAGGTTGACAGTTACAGCTACTTCTTAATTCACTGTCTGCTCTTGTGTACATCTTACCTCACTCACGTCAGATGTAGCGCTACGCGCGTTCATCTGATATTCAGCGATAGACGAATTATTTCAGGAGCCAGAAATCCTTGAATCTAACTGGGCAAACGGCTTGTCCATCAATTTAATTTACGTACACTGCAGCCAACCACATCGAAACCAACCGAAGACGCTCGTTACGTTTGTTGGATTGGTTGGATTCAAAACAGTTGCTTCTTCGCTACGTCATACCCTCTACAGCAGCCAGCGGCCCTGATTGGTCCGGTTAGAGAATAATGGCTTGAAATCTCTCTGATGGGCTTCAACATCAGATCGTTGCGCGGAAGTGCCTTACGAAAGTTACGTAGCGCATGATCTGACGTGAGTGAGGTAAGTGTACATCACCTCTAGTTGCCAGAAAATCATAGTCGTAGTCATATTTGGAGATTCCATTTCACATACATGATGATGATGCTATTGCTTCTTGTGAGAGAAGCTGGTTATATTTCCTGTCCAGTGTGACGCTTCCTCACAAAATACGTGACCACATGTTCTTTTGATGTAGATGTGAATACATGTTATTTATCTATTACTGTAGAATGACATTGCATCTAGTGAGAACCTAAATGTGAGACACAGACAGAGGGTTGTGTTGGGGGTTGCTTAGGGGACAGATCATCTCACTAGCACATACACTGGGATATGCTTGCATTGAAACTTGTCATTTACCCCCTTTTATCCACCTGTTTTACAGATAAGGCTATCTTGCAGTAGTTACTGCACTGCAGTATCTCCATGGGACCAGTAATATCCAGTGTATACCTGTCTGGTTAAAATAAGTTTCTGGTGTTAATCTTAACTAATACACCATGGACATTACTGTAAAACATATCAATGCGTTACAAGACGCTTTATTTCTTAACATGCTGATTACATTGTGAGTATATTTTTTGAAAGCTCAAATGTTTCGAAAATTGAAAATTCGATGGCAAGAATGATCATTTCTCAAACTGAAGCATACATAATTTTCAAAGCATTATTAAATCAACATAGTGAGAGAACGCATGCAAAGCATGTTGCACAAACAAAGTCACTATTTAACTGTATTACAGTACAGTAACTGTTTTAGCTGCGACTTATTTTGGACGGTCTGTGTTGATTTGATGAGTGATGATGGGCATTTGTTTCAGTGGCCACTAGAGGTCATCTTCCCCCTCATCTCCAACTCTGGTATTCTCTATAAACACAACACCACACACAGGGGAAACTTTAACACAGACAACATCAATCAGAAGAGAATGACTGAACCCCTGTAGGCAACTACAGCTGAAACCTGAATCTATAGAAAATAAATGAATCCCATGATGTTTACCTTTTGATTCAGCAGTTCTCTTTCTTTATATCTCCCCAAACAGGAGAACAACACCCATGACTATCAGGACCCCAACCACACACCAACGCACAAGGGAATCTGTATGGACTGAGCACAGCAAAACTGAATCACTACCCAGCAAACAAGGAGAGTCTTTGGGGCTCTTTGAAGCTCCTATGTTGATTTCCTGTTGGCAAGTCCAATTACAGACCAGTCCTCATAGTGGGGCTGTTAAGCATAAGAATTGTGCACAAAATGAAAGAAGCATGAAATTTTCAGGGTTTGTTCTTGATGACATAAGCTTTGATTTAAGATGTGGAGGCCTTCTCAGTTTGACCCCTGGGGTCAGCTAGAGGTCGCCGAGACATGATATTTCTATGCCTGGTATTAAACATAGGTACACTTTGGTATGTAAATGTGATAGACCTGTGCATTTCTATGTCAATGATCATGAGAAACTAATTTCTGGTACGCTCAACACCCCCAGAGGTCAATAATGGTCACTTAGAGGTCAAAGGTCAAGGTTGATTGGAAAAACACCACATTTCAGTACTCCTAAATACAAACGTCCCTTTCTGTGAGTCTGATCACAAGAAACTCATTTCTGATAAGTCCAACACCCCAAGAGGTCAATGAAGGTCACTCAGAGGTCAAAGGTCAAGGTTAATTGAAAGACAAATCAGCCACATTTCAGTAACTCTAAATACAAACTTCCCTTTCTGTGAGTCTGATCATAAGAAACGCAATTCTGATAAGACCACCCCCCCCCCCCCCCCACCACCACCACCACCACCATCACCCACCCACCCACCATCAATGGTCGCTCAGATGTCAAAGGTCAAGGTCGCTTGGGGAAAAAAACTTAATTCTAAACTTACAGCTCCATTGTATTTCATTAAACAATTGAAGGTAAGTAGTGCTGAAGTTGAAGCTGCTAACTTTTAGCCTGGTTTACGCACAGTTCATAAATGAAGTGTGGTCTGGTCAAAGATGCCATTAATGTGGTGTGGTGAACTATCTCACCAGGGTCCCTGAAAACCTTACAGTGCTTTCTTTTTACATTGTACTTGTAAGTGGTTTAACTGACAACAAAACCCCCTTGAACCTTAAACTTGGCCTAAAGTTTAATTTATGTGTAGGCATCCTCAGCTTGCAATACAAAAGATAGGTGAAAGTAAATAAAGGTTTACCTTTTGATGGAAATGATTCAAGATTTCAAGATTCAAGATATCTTTATTACTTCTCATCATAGGTTTGAAGCCTATAAAAGAGTAAAAATTCTTGTGTTTTGTCTCCTCAAAAAAGATAAATAAATGAAAGGTGTGTGTGTGTGTGTGTGTGTGTGTGTGTGTGTCTGTGTATGTGTAGTGCAAAAAAAGTGCCTTATTGTCTTCAGCATGAGTTGAGCAGTCTATTAGCTTGGTGAAAAAAGCTACTTTGGAGTCTGGTAGTGCTAATGTGATAGAAATGTAAAGTACATGTGTATTGCAATGTGTATGAGCATATGGAACTCAGTTGGTTAGTTAGTTAATTGGTTTATTGTTCCTTGAGGGAAATTTGTTTTCACAGTTTCCTTTCTGCATTGATGTTACATACAGCAAGCATAGAGTATACACATATACATAAGCATAAGACAAGAAACATATTTGTATAAGAGGATGTACATGAGCACATAGGACAAGCACAAAAGACAGCATATAAGACATGAACACATTTGTATCAGGGGATGAGTACATAAGGCAAACACATGTGTATAGGTTGGTATAGGCACAGGGAAAGAGCATGAGTGGTGGTGGCAATGCATTTAGTGGGGGTAGGAAAATATGGGGATGAACATACTTAGGAGACACCCATTACACATCATTTTTGTTTAGGATGGAGATGGCTGAGGGGATGAGGTTTCTACTGTAGCGTACTTTGTTGCATCTAATGCTGCTCATTTCATAAGACCAGACCTGGGCAAACTAAGACCCGGGGGCCACATGAGGCCTGTTTTTGCTATTTAATACAGCCTGTGGAGCCTTCCCTAAATAGAATAATTTCTCATTTAGCCAAGGTGACAGAGATTATAGGCCTGATTTATCTTTTTTTTCTTTTCTTTTTTTGTATTCCTGAAATAAAAATCCCCCCTTTTAACCCTGCATGTTAACATGTCCTCTGGAGAAAGTGGGGCTACTGTTTTGAGACTTGGCAATTGACTGGCATCAACCGGTTCACTGTTAGTACCTAGCCCGTTCGTCAAAATCTAAAAGCCAATGTGGCCCATTGGCTAAAATAATTGCCCACCCTTGCATAAGACCCACGCTCCTATCGGTCATTCTTGATTTGGAATCGGCATAGGTGGTCTCGCCTCCATCACTTGTGTTTGTGGAAGGGCAGGGGGTGTAAAAGAGTCAGTATCATGATAATTATCTGCATTATACTGTACTGTGCAACTATGTTTATGTAAGTGTTATAGGGGAATAAAGTTTCACTAGAAAAATAGAATTTGCTCTGCATGTACTACGATGATTCAAAGTCTGGGTGGGCTTAACATGTTGATATAGGCAGAATTTGGACAGAAAAAACCTACACTAGCTTATTCTGTAGGCCTCTGATCAAGGATATTAAAAATGACAAGTTTTTACTCGTTCTGGACTAAACAAACCGGTCTTGACTCTGACCTGAAGCTTCAAGGACTCAATCTTGACTCAGACTCACTACTCGTCCCCCGTCCACTGTGCACACGTTCTGGTGACTGCAGTAACTAAATATATGATACAAGTAGTATGCCCACACTGAAGGCCAGCAATGATGCAACCCCTAGGTCAAGGCTTGTACAACAAATTCCACTGTACTATGATAATATTTAGAGAGCTCATTATGTAGTCTAACCTGTTGAACTCTATTGAACTGTATTATGTTTTTGGAGTAGGCCTGTTCTTTTCATGTTATTATTCATAGGCCTATATTTGTTGTTCATGTTCATATTTACGTGCAATTTCTAATAGAATACAATGGAGTTGCAAATTTGTATTTAGAATTACTGAAAATGAGTTGTGTTGTTTTTCCTCAAGCGACCTTGACCTTTGACCTCTGTGTATTATTGACTTTTGGGGGTGTTGGTCTTATCAGAAATGAGTTTCTTATGTTCAGACTCACAGAAAGGGAAGTTTGTATTTAGAGTTACTGAAATGTGGTTGATTTGTCTTTCAATCAACCTTGACCTTTGACCTCTGAGTGACCACCATTGACCTCTTGGGGTGTTGGACTCATCAGAAATGAGTTTCTTGTGATCAGACTCACAGAAAGGGATGTTTGTATTTAGGAGTACTGAAATGTGGTGTTTTTTTTCCAATCGACCTTGACCTTTGACCTCTAAGTGACCATTATTGACCTCTGGGGGTGTTGAGCGTACCAGAAATGAGTTTCTTATGATCATACACATAGAAATACACAGGTCTATCACATTTACATCCTAAAGTACACCTATTTTTAATACCAAGCATTGAAATATCATGTCCTGGAGGTCAATGACCTCTAGCTGACCCAAGGGGTCAAACTGAGAAGGCCTCCACATCTCAAATCAAAGCTTATGTCATCAAGAACAAACCCTGAAATTTTCATGCTTCTTTCATTTTGTGCACAATTCTTATGATTATAAGAGCTAAACAGCCCCACTATCATGGCCCCCTGTGTGCACACAACACAGTCTCACCCCTTTTCCTCGAATATCGACGTATGGTCAGGCTCCCTTCACGTCAACCGTCTGACGTGAAAGGTACCCCCTTCACGTCGTTTACCGAGGTTAAGGGGCTGCCATAGATATGTTAACTTTTCACGTCGTTTACTGACGTTTACAGGGCTGCCATAGACAGCAATAGGCGTGTTTGAGATGTAAAGCCGCCTACAGCCGCCTTCAGCCGGCTGCAGCCAAGCGATGCATTGTGGTTAGACGCGGTGTCCGACTTCCGGCTGACTTCACCAAGCTTGTGAATGCGTCACCAAAATACGCCCACAGCACGTCACTCAAAACTCGCGGTAACAAGGCGCCTGCAGCCGAAACCCGCATCTCCTTTTTCTCGGCTGCAAGAGGATGCATCCCACCCCCATGACGTAACTCATTATTCCGATTGGTTTGAAACTCCTCATGACAAATATGACACCAACCACGTTGTACTCACTGAAAATGGGCTTATTTGAATGAGCTGCTGCTAAGCAGTATGTAAGTTTTGCCCAATGAAATAGCCTTATTGCTCTCCAGCATGGCTTGGTTTGCCATCTCAAATAAGCATTTCATACCACATTACTATTTTTAACAAAACACCTTCAAACACAACTCTGTTCCTCTTGCATTGCAACAATAATTTATTAAGCAACATTATATGATTTATTTCGCCAGTTATCACGTTCATTTTAATGATGAAATGAGGGGATTCAAGCTGTTTTCAGTGCAAACAAACTTCCGCGATATCTCCTGGCATCACGTCCATGTTCACGTGTGTTTGGCTACAGCCAGCTGCAGCTGTGTTGTCCACCTTGTCCCCCATGCTTTTCCACTCCCACCGACGTATTTCCGTAGATCTCGCTGGCTCTGGCTACAGCCTGTAGCCGTACCGACTCTGAACACGAACGAGCTTATTGTTAAATCTTCACGTCGTTTAACGACTTTTAAAGACTGCCATAGGCATCAATGTTAACCCTCTACGTCGTTTAACGAAGTTTAAGATCTGCTTCGCTCTCACATTAAAAAAATAAAAGACGTGTGTGTCGACCTATTTTTACTTGATATTTGATGCAGGTATTTATTATTGTCAACGGTGTATCTGAATGTAGGCTACAATGGCTTAAGTGAGTCGACATGTTTTGTTTAATTCTTTTTAGACCCAAGGAAGCAGGGGGTCAAGAACGCGCAGATTAGCGGCAGCACTTTAGCATCGCCATATTTACGTATGGAGTCACAATCCGAACCATGCCAGCGCATGCATGAGAGTCATGCTGGGCACGAGCACTCATGCACTTACCAGTTGGTGGGCGGTTACATGCGAAATGTTATTTCTCCGGGGAGAGTAAAAGCAATATTTCATGATCTCTGGTTAGTATTTGCTTATTTCTTGAGGAGCTTGTGAAAAAAAGTGTACTGTCATGAATGCTATAAACTTCAGGCACGTTCTCGACAGAACTTTCTTCCTCGTGTTGTATGACAAACGAACTAGGTGCATTATCACCACCGTCTGGACTGAAGGACTACTGTTTTTGCAAAGAGATTCAACGTGAGTCCATGCGTCATTTCCAACTTTGAAACTTTGCGCATGGGCAGCATGGGCATGGCCGTGGCCTGTTACCTCCAGTGTTCACAATGGCGTTGACTGTCAATTCACTGCATTTACTAGCCTAGCCTCGGCCATTCAGTTCTATGGAGGGCGGGACTTAGTCGTTGTCTCCAGTTTATATATAACCTCCTTGCAAGGAAGCCTACGTTTTAAATGATCTAATTTCCGGCGATGCGCAACATCAAATATCTCCAAAGTGTCTCTGGAGATATTTGCGCCATTCCAAGGTAAGTGTCACAAGAAATGAGCAAGAAGGAATTTACATGTTGTAAATTAATTGATGGTAAAACAATGAACATTTTATATTAGTTGATTTTAAATCCCACTGTAAGAGCTGTTTTTGAACATATTAGGCTCAGCAGTATTTACTTTAGGCTACTTGATGGGGGTCCAGGGTGGGGCAGGCAGGATTTGAGATGTGCTAGAACTAGCTGCTCTAAGCACACAGGACGGTAGTCGTTGAGGCATGATGGGGTGGAGTGCTTTAGTACCGGCACGATAGCAGTGGATTTGAAGCAGCTTGGGCCAGGGACAGGTTTAATAAGTCCGTCAGGACCCCCTCCAGCTCCCCAGCATATGCTCTGAGCACACGTCCAGGGATGCCATCAGGGCCTGCAGCTTTACGTGCGTTAATCCTGTTCAGCACTGCCTCGACATCAGTGGTGGAGAGTGTTAATGGTTGGTGTTCGGCAGCCAGCTCTGCCTTCATTACAGGTGCATGGTTGTCCTTCACAAACCGAGCGTAGAAGTTGTTAAGCTCATTTAGGAAAGATGTGTCAGTGGGGGGAGAGGAGGGGTTGGTGGACTTGTAGTCACTAATGATCCGAATACCTTGCCTCATGCGTCGGGGGTTGGAGTTGGAGAAGTGCTCTTCAACCCTTAGTTTGTAGCAATGCTTGGCCTGTTTGATGCCCCGCTTCAGGTCAGCTCTGGCTGTACTGTAGGCTTGTGCGTCTCCGGATCTGAAAGTGATGTTCCGGGCTTTTGTCTCTGTCATCATCAAATCACTTTGTCACTAAAACAAAGTTTCTTAGGGCAATTGGAAATAAATATAGCATTTCAACCTTAAGAATGCTCATGCATTGTAGGCATGATGCTGTTTTTGCATGGTAGAAATATGGAAATACCCCTTCCTTTTTTAAAAGACAGCTGATGAGAGTTAACAGTTTAGGATATTTTAAGTTGCAATGCATTTTGAATAGGTTGGGATAATGTAAGGATGATGACAACAAAAACTGGACTGGATATGGACTGTAACAATATTGTAGCCTAGAATTTAAGAGAATAGATTAGAGACACTTGAATACTGTACAATGTAATATATTTTAGCTTTTTTTTCAATCATAAAACTTTAAGGTTTCCGGGTCTTAAAGATTTTTCCTAGACTATCATGTCTAGCATTACAGTCACATGTGTACAGGGAGTACAAGGACTTACAGTAAAACACAGCCTCTCTCTCTCTCTCTCTCTCTGTCTTACTCTCCCCCTCCCCTTTCTCTCTCTCCCTCCACTCTCTCCCGTTTCTGATTGTCGCGTCTTTTGTTTGTCCCAGTCTGTTTATTGTGACCGATATAAATAGATAGATAGATAGAAAGATAGGTTAGATTATAGCTTATTATATTGCCATATACATACACAATATATTATATTATATGTGTATGTGTATATATTTTGGTTTTGTTAACATGTAGTATAGTTAAACAGCAGTAGTGTAGCCTAGGCTAGATTACCTCAGAGACAGTATTTTAGTTAGTCTGTATTATGACGTTTGGTGATCTGTTTTGATTGTTCTCTCTCTCTCACACACACACACACAGACAATGACGAAGCCAAAATTAAGCCCCTGCCCCAGCTGTGGTGTGCCTCAGCAGGCAAAGAGGAAAAGCTGCGATTCGTGCTACTCGCTGCTACCGACAAAAAAAAGAAGAGGTCCACCAAGGACATCCCAGAAGGCTGGGGCCAAGGTGTACTTAACAATCACAACGCCTCCTGGGTGGTGTCCTCTGCTCAATTTTCAGTAATTAAAAGTGATCATGCTACATTAATTAAGTGGAAATTGATATGAAATCCAAAGCACATAGTGTTTACACCAAAAAGGGGAAGGTCTGAGATACTGTAATGTGTTTGAATGAAATCATAAAATGCTTTGACAAATTTCAGTGTAGGAAGTCAATTATAGAACAGTGGGAATACTGTGGAAGACACGGAAGTGTAGATTTTGTGTAAAATTGCACTATGAAATTGATAACTGTAATTATGCAGTGTATTGTGTTTACAGTTTAGCAAACATTCCAAACTGAGTGTACAGTAAAGTGCGAATTGGGCTTTTTGTTTGGCCAAATTTGTGAATAGGTTGGGTATAACTGTCAGTGGTTTCCGATAATGTGCCGAAAGAATCATTATTACTGGTATTATTTTACTGTTCAGAGAAATATGTAATTAGTAGATGGGCAGCCATTTATCTAATGATGTAGTAATATGATGTATTGAAAATGTATTAATTTACATTTAATTCCTTTTAGGTTGAGAAACTTGCTGCCTTGGGCTACATGCCCATCCTTTTTATGGCAAAAAAAAACAAAGGCACTGGGAAGATAGTGGCAGATGTTTTTAGTCATCTGCCACCTACTCCCACAAATGCTAGATTAATTGAGAGCATGAAAAGGGCTTACATGTTTCTTCTCAGGTCCCAGTCCCAGCCCCAGACACCCAACGAGGACATGCTTCCCCCCTAAGGACAGAGGTGGCTAAAATATATATTTTGTGATTTGCATTTGGTTAGAAATTAGTAGAATCTGGGGGTGGCATAGCTCAGTGGGCTAGTGCGTCATACCCGCAAATCCAGGACCCGGGTTCGATTCCGACCCGAGGTCATTTCCCGATCCATACCCTTCTCTCTCTCCTGCTCATTTCCTGTCACACTCTTCACTGTCCTATCAAATTAAAGGCATAAAAGCCCTAAAAAAATAACTTAAAAAAAAAAAAAAAAGAAATTAGTAGAAGCTAGGATAATAATCTTTATGATTAGCCTATATTCACTACGTTGACATGTGTTTTCAAATTACCATTATTTTTGTAACTTGTTTGTTATAATTCATGAACATGTATTTGCAATTTGAAATGAAGCTCTAGATGTATTTTTGTCCAGCTCTGCCCAAGGCCAGACCATCGTCCCAGACCAGACAGTCCACCCAGGCCAGACCATCGCCCCAGACCAGACAGTCCACCCAGGCCAGACCATCGAAATTCTTACTGATAATGGGTTGCCCTCACATGGGTTGCTTGCACAGTCATCAAGGTCAACCTTGCAGATTTACCTTGGTATTCTCATTGTACTGAATGTGGCATCCCCGATACTGTAGTGAAACGATTACCATTCACGAGATGTTAAAGACTAGAGCTCATAACCATTCAATTTGAACAATTTTTTTCCTCCTGATCAGCAATCCCACAAGATCTGTCTCTGCTGACGAAATGACGTCAGCCAATCACCACTAACTTGCAATTCCACAAAATCTGACTTGGTTGTCAAGATGATGCCCATGTGAATTCTATGGCTAGTTATTAGCCTTGACGTGCACGTTTGCTCGACAGTGAGCCTTTTTTTTTTTTTTTTTGCTCAGTAGCCTACTCTGAACTTTTGAGAAATTGCCTAACTGACTTTTTTTTTACTCACACTGACAGTGATCATGCTGCATTTCATGATGCTAGTTCCATAATCCTTTACACTTAGGGCCCAGTCCCATTTCTATCACTTTACTATCACTTCCCCTCGATTTTGGCCCTAACACTCGGTTTGCGCGTTCATGTGTAAGTGTAGGGTGTCCCAATACTTTCGGGACCGAGGGATAGTGGCTTTCAGCCCTTCAAATCGCCCCTTCAAACGGAGGGAGGTCGGGTGCAGACTTCGAACGAAGTGAAGTTGAAGTGAAGATGAAATTACCCACGATTCTTTGCTAACTGCGTGTCAGTACCCGATCTGTGTCTGACTGCCCGAGCTGTGTCCCGTTCTCTCAGCTCTGGCTAAGAACTTCAAAAATATAGCTACTATTGCAATTAAGCATGTATATATATTTTTTAATGTTGGAATATCTTAGTTTGATGTAAATTCAGTTGAATTCCGCACTGGTGTGTTAAAACATGACTATTAGAAAGATCGATATTTTTCAAAGTGCGCAAATCTTTCACCAGAATTACCAGAGCCTCTCATGTGGGTGATAATTGTCGATGACGGCTTTTGAACAGTTTACCCCAGTTAAGAGCCTTATATCCGTTCAGTCTTAACGATAGACGCATGAAACAGGTGAAGACGTTGAAGACAGCGAAGTGCTGTCCCATTTATTAGGGGAAGATCTGCACTTCTCACTACACAATCGAGGGGTGTCTCATCTTGGAGGGAACTTGAAAACGAGTGCTAGTGTTAGAGAATAGAAATGGGATTGGGCCTAGAGCTCATAACCATTCAATTTGAACAATTTTTTCCTCCTGATCAGCAATCCCACAAGATCTGTCTCAGCTGACGAAATGACGTCAGCCAATCACCACTAACTTGCAATTCCACAAAATCTGACTCGGTTGTCAAGATGATGCCCATGTGAATTCTATGGCTAGTTATTAGCCTTGACGTGCACGTTTGCTCGACAGTGAGCCTTTTTTTTTTTTTTTTTGCTCAGTAGCCTACTCTGAACTTTTGAGAAATTGCCTAACTGACTTTTTTTTTACTCACACTGACAGTGATCATGCTGCATTTCATGATGCTAGTTTACGAGAATATAGACTACCAACAGCGTGAAATTGTGCGGTGAAGGGATGAGAAATTAGGTGTTCAATTAGTCAAAGTCATGTGCATTGAACTGGACGAATGCTTGAGCAATCCCACAAGATCTGGTTTGGCTTGTCCTGCTATACCTTAGACTTCGGTTGTCAAGATGATGCCCATGTGAATTCTATGGCTAGTTATTAGCGTTGACGTGCACGTTTGCTCGACAGTGAGCCTTTTTTTTTTTGCTCAGTAGCCTACTCTGAACTTTTGAGAAATTGCCTGACTTTTTTTTTTTACTCACACTGACAGTGGTCATGCTGCATTTCATGATGCTAGTTCCATAATCCTTTACGCTCTGCCATCGAGAATATAGCCTACCATAGAACAACGCCTGCTCACTGGACAGAGGAACGGTGTTATGGAATATTGATGGTAAGTGCTATCAGAAAAAAAGGTTTCATAAGATGCTACAAAACCTGGCGAGTCTCAGGCTGCAAGAAGTTCTGGCTTTTCATTTAACACGCAGTTTAGGGTGAGGGTGCTTATTGCAATGCTTTTCAAACATGTGTCGGTGAACTGTACTGGGGTTTCCTTTGGGATGGTGGTGAGCTAATGATTTTAATTTTTATGTGTTATAGGTCTTGCTGCTGTGGTGAGCAGCACCTGCTGAAGATGGGGGAGACTTGGATAATGGGTGTTCTCATCATCGTCCACGTCTTCACATATTTGGCTTCCTGGGCTGAATTCCAAAAACTGGGCAGATAATGGGTCGCATTCATCTACATCCACTTCGCAGATTTGGCTTTCTGGGCTGAATTTTGACTGACAATGGGTTGCTCTTACACGGGTTGCTGTCGCACTCATCAAGGTCAACCTTCCAGATTTGGCTTTCTGGGCTGAATTTTGACTCTGATAATGGGTTGCTGTCAAACTCATCAAGGTCAACCTCGCAGATTTGGCTTTCTGGGCTGAATTCTGACTGATAATGGGTTGCTTTCGCATGGGTTGCTGTTAGTCATCAAGGTCAACCTCGCAATTTTGGCTTTCTGGGCTGAATTCTTACACTGACAATGGGTTGGTCTCACACTCGATGTCTTTGCAGATTTGGCTTTCTAGGCTGAAGTCTTACACTGACAATGGGTTGCTTTCGCACTCGTCGATGTCTTCCTCGCAGATTTGGCTTTCTGGGCTGAATTCTTACTGATAATGAGTTGCTTGCACAGTCGTCAAGGTCAACCTTGCAGATTTAGCTTTCTGGGCTGAATTCTTACACTGACTATGGGTTACTCTCGCACTCGTCTATGTCTTCCTCGCAGATTTGGCTTTCTGGGCTGAATTCTGACTGATAATGGGTTGCCCTCACATGGGTTGCTTGCACAGTCGTGAAGGTCAACCTCGCAGATTTGGCTTTCTTGGCTGAATTCTGACACTGATGATGGTTGCTCTTGCACTCATCCACGTCCTCTGCACAGACATCTATCAGTTCCACAATTCCACAAAATCTGACTCGGTTGTCAAGATGATACCCATGTGAATTATATGGCTAGTTATTAGCCTTGACGTGCACGTTTGCTCGACAGTGATTTTTTTTTTTTGCTCAGTAGCCTACTCTGAACTTTTGAGAAATTGCCTAACTCTGACTTTTTGTTTAATCACACTGACAGTGATCATGCTGCATTTCATGATGCTAGTTTACGAGAATATAGACTACCAACAGCGTGAAATTGTGCGGTGAAGGGATGAGAAATTAGGTGTTCAATTAGTCAAAGTCATGTGCATTGAACTGGACGAATGCTTGAGCAATCCCACAAGATCTGGTTTGGCTTGTCCTGCTATACCTTAGACTTCGTCTTAGGTAGCGGAGTCGTAGATAAGGAACATGAAGTGATTAGACATATTATAATAAAGGTTGAAGACCCCTGGCCTAGTGGATAGTTTCAGAAATTAACTGCAACAAAGCGCGGCATTAATGACCAGGTTTCAACACACTAAAAATCAAACAAGGTCAATATCTTAACGAAATAATATACTGCACACAACAAGTACACTTTGTGAAATTATATTCAAAGACAAAATGAAAGCCGCACAAGCGGTTTAGAACAGGACGCGGCGGAGATAAACGTCACTTTTAAACGGTGCGAAAACCACACGAAAACAAACTAAGAAGTCCCAAGAGTTCAATTCCCCATTAGTCCCAAAGTCAAAGTTTATAGTGATCCAACTCAATCGATGTTTAGATCCCAAATAAAAAAGAAAACATGCGTGCAATGGAGGGTGAGTTGTCTGTCGAGTAGTCGCTTCCAATAATTAAAAGGCGCGCAATCTCGCCAGGTAGTGCGTCCAGAGTAGGCTAACAGTTCCAGTTCTTGCCGTATGCTACAATGTTAGTAGGTATAAAAATTACTGATTTGTGAAATTCGCAGAACTTGTGGCCTAGTGGTAGTGAGCTGGTATGCAACTAGAGCAACCAGAGTTCAATTCTGAATCGATGCATGAAAAGTGCACGAGTAGATTATTTATAGGCTACTGTATCTTGCACTCTTAAGGCCCGAATCACACACAAACTGCGCGTTCGCGGTGCGGGAGCGGGGCGGTCCGTAAGCGGTGCCTGTGGGCTTGGGCATTCACACAAGAAATTGTCTCTGCGCTGTTCTGCGCGAAGCGGCTGCCCGAGCTCTGCATTCAAAATCTATGGACACCAAAACGCTTGGAAAAATAGAACTTGTTTGTATTTCAAAAAAGCAGCGCGGGAGCTGCGCGGTTCACCGCTCAGAAACCGGACAGAAGCCGCGCAGAACACGCGTGCAGTCTGAATAACTTAACCTGTTAACATGTATTCTAAATGAAATCGTCCCAAAACCGCGCCCGCACCGCTTACGCGCCGTTCACGCACAGGTTTGTGTGTGAATCGGCCGTTAACTTCTTTTACGCTTTCAGCTGACTCATTTTGTATCTTACTGCATGTTTATTGAAGCCAACGTTTTTATTATTGTACACAGTAATGCAAAGGGGATAAAATCTCAGTTCCTTTACAGACTAGCTAAAACATTGACAGAAAAAAACCCAATGCAACACGGTTTTGAACACAAATAAAAACTTTATTGAACAAGTGCTATAAATAAAAACAGAACTCAAAAACAATATCTATAGTAGCCTAACTAAAACATTCTAAGAATAAATTGGCTAAAATGTATACACAAAAAATAATCAATCGATTTTGTGCCACACTCAGTTCTGCTTGATGATGATACGGAGTTAACACACCATGCCGTGGTGTGTATTACCGGCAAATGAAAGATTTAATATCATGCCTGAGTTGTTGTTATGGCAAGAGGACTAACCACACGGAAGAACTAATGGCAAAATGCGGTCAGGCTCGACAAAATGACATTTTCCATCATTTATAGACATTTCCCTGGAGAAATTTTAGAGGTTTATTTGGTTATGAATTGATTTCATGTTTCCTGAAGTCATAATTGCATGTGTTAGCCTAACGGTCAGTTTCCACAGGGCGAAAATCTCATCATTGAATGCATTGCCTACTAGAACAAATATCTTTTCTTTTAAATATCGGAGATTGTCTTGATTCTGGTAATATAACTGTACGTTCAGACCGCAAACGATAAATTGCCAAGAGTCGCCGGAGACTCCCAAGAAACATCGCTTGAGCATAGCAACCAAAACGGCAAATTTGCCCATGACGTTAGCTTTCAAACGTTCGATCCTGCTTCTCTACAGGCGTCTCCCCAGTAAAGCGACATTGTGATTGGTAATCGCCCAACCGCATCATAGGTCATTGCATAAAGTTAACTGAAGTTTAACTTGATTTTATCGAAAGATTTTCGAACAGCACAGACCTAACGCGAATGCGAAACACTTTACATTGAGTCAATGTAACCTCAGAATTACTTTCGGTTTCCAACAGTCAGGTCCCATTGATTAAAGTAGAGTGCCTGTTCGCTTCTGTGTTCGTGTTTGGTCTGTGCTGTACCAAATTATTTTGTTCCACTCGCTAACTAGCACATTTAGCAAGCTCTTTCAACAGGGCTATGCTTGAATTCACTCCGGTACTCTCCCTTAACAAACTTCATGACGCCTAACTCCCCCCTCGTGAAAAACGGGCGGAAACGGTAACTTCTGTAAGGCTGTCTGCAGATATGGGTGTATGCTGTAACGCAGTGTTTCTTAACTGGTGGGTCGCGGAGCCGTGTTGGGGGAAAAAAAAAAATGCTAATTCATTGATTCGCTAAAAAAAACGACGCCTGACTTTTTACTGCGACAATTTGCAACTCTTATTTTCGCGGACAAAAATGCTCTAAAGAGCACCATCTCTGCACATCTCAGCAAAACTGCAAACGCGGTTTAATGGCTACTTCCCGCCCGGAGAGCACACAGAGCTCAGTGAGGAAGGGAACCAGCTGATGGAACTGTTGTGTGACCCGTCAATGAAAGCAGCACTCGGCAAAGTCACTTTTGTGTCAGTTTTGGTGCGATGTCACAGCTGAGTAGCCTATTCTACGGTATCAAGACGGGCAATTAAAATCTTACTACCTTTCAGCACCACATATCTTTGTGAAATTTGCTTCTCCACTCTTGTCAAACTCAAATCAAAACGGAGAAACAGGTTGGACACTAAACACAATCTACGAGTTGCTCTGTCTATCATCCAAACGTTACCAGATTTCGAAGCCCTTGTAATTAGTATTTATTACTTTAGTTTTACATTTATATAGTTAGGTGGCATGTGTTAAAGAGACTTCCTGCTAATGACATTTTATATTTAATTGGTAAAACTGATTTATTTTCATTTCATTGAATATGAACACACATCCTCAGCACACACAGATCAAGAATTCTCCAGTCTTTGGCATAGAAATACATTTTCTCCAGTCTTTGGCATAGAAATTCCATCATGGCATCAATAGCCAGAGGCCCAAACGTATGTGTCCTCAGACTAAACTCTGAGGACACCTGAAGCGATGCTCTTAAATTTGTTCGAATTTTCTGCAGGGTTTTTCTGTAATGATATAACATAGAATACAGTGTCAGCATAAACCAGTTGAAATTAAAAGTTGTATTGCTCAAGTAATTTTATTTGCATTTGTGAAGAACAAATGACAAGGAATGACATGGCTTACTTTGTGTTGATGAGATCTGCCTCCTCAATGCCCGCAGACAGAGTTTCCTTTCCAACACAAACGTTCAGGCATGTGCCGAAACCCTCAGCCAGGTCCTTGGCCTCTCCCTACGTGAACATGCTGAACATGCTTGTTTTGGTCCGCACATTTTTCGGCAATCCTTTAATCATCTCAGGGAGATTTGCTCTCCCTCCCTGTTAAAAACAATGCAGATGAAGACCACAGAATGGTTTTATTGAAGTGAAAGTAATCATTCAGAAATATTAATCTATGTCAACTGATAGACTATCAATATGTCTGTTTCTGTCTGCTCTGGTGCCCTGTCCTACACAATCAGGTTTTTTAATGTAAAAAGTAAACCTACCCCAATCATTGCTCTGAACACATGAGCTGACATGTTCTCTCCTCTTTGTCTTCTTAACACCTCCTCCTCTGTTACATTATAAAATGTCCTGCCTGGCCCAGGGAGGGAGAGATGGCCAGGTGCCACACATACTATTCCAGGCTCTCTCTCTTTCTCCTTCTCCTCCTCTCTCTTTCTCCTCCGCCGCCTTCAATGTCCTCCTCAGTCTTCTTCCCTTCACTCTGTTGTTTTTATTTCCTCAACTATAGTAAGGGGAGTAGAAGTATAAAGAAGAGTTTAAGCTGTGAATTTGGTGATCTATACTGAGGCAAACAGTGGTGATGATTTTTAAGTATATAAACTGCAGTGGTCTTATATAGTTCATATTCGTTCGTTTTTAAATATTAGAAATGTCTGACTTGAAATAAACAATATATGCTTACCGATGCAAAACTTGCATATGTTGCAGATTTCTGGAGTAGACCTACATTTCTTGTGGCACTGTGTGCCACAGTCTTTACACACCACCTAGGAATCAACACACATGGGTCAGTGATAAATAAAGGTTGCAAGATGAGCATTTCAAAAAATAACATTTGACCTAAAGCATGCCTGCGTTTGGTAAAATGTACATTATTTTGCATTTCTGTTGGTTTCATTACAGTGCATGCAAAGCGATGCACTGTACTGTTCTCCGTTGGCTTCTTCTTCTTTTTTATTATTACAGTGCATGCAAAGCGATGCACTGTACTGTTCTCCGTTGGCTTCTTCTTCTTTTTATTATTATTATTATTCTTCAATGCTCGCTTTTTCTCAATAACCGTTTCACCTAGAAACTTCATTCAAACTTCATCTCGTAGGTCTCGATTTGTGTTGTTATGCTATGACATTTCACTTTTCTACTATTTTTACTTTTTCTACTATCTGCGATAAACGAGCGAAAAAAGTGCTTTTTTTCACAAATTATGGAATTTTCAGAGTTCCACAACAGAATTCTACTTCCTATTGTTGCTACCTTAACTACTGTAAACATTCTATTGTTGCTTTCTTGACTACTGTAAACATTCCAGAGAACTTTCAGCAGACTAGTGGAACTTCTAGGATTCTATTTCCACGAACATTCTGTTATCTGCTGTATTAACCTTTCCAGTTCATTTCTATTAACCTAATGGGCTATTTAAGCTTATTTCACTTCCATTTGCTGAGGCAAAGGGCTCGCGAGCGAGCCTCTTTGCCTTTTCCCTCTTCTACTGTCTTTTTCTTTTCAATTCTCTGTATCATCTATTCAACTTTTAACAACTTTTTCATCTTTGCCATTTATTTCTTTGATTCTCTGTATTATCTGTTCAACTTTTGGCAACTATTTACGTCTTCACCTTTTTGTCTTCAATTCTCTTCAATTCTCTATTCACTTTTTAATCGACATTTGACATTTTTGCCTATTTCCCTTCAACTTTTTGCCAACTTTTTACTGTACATCTTTGCCTTTTTCTCTTCAATTCTCTGTATTATCTCTTCAACTTTTTGGCAACCTTTCAGGCCTAGCCTACATATTTTCCTTTTTTTCTCTTCAATTCTCTGTATTATATTCAACATTTTTTGCAACTTTTTTTCCACATCTTTTCCTATTTCAACTATTTCCTATTTCAACATTTTTAAACAAGTTTACACAAAGCAACTTTTTATGTAATCATCAACAACTAACCATTTGATGCAGCCAAAGGCTGCGTCCACCTTTACCACTAATTTAACTACTGATACGGGCCATGTTCATTCAAACTATCATCAACTATCTTTTTTTTCAACTATTCAATATCACCCATTCCTCAACATTGACAATAGCCACTGCTAACAACTCCCATGATGACCTAGCAATATACATAGCAACCAACAATATCAATGTAGCAACCAACATATCCGCCCTCGCAATGGCCTAGTAACAACCCCAGATACCCCTACAATGTCCTGGGAACCAGTTCCACAATGATGACATGGCAACTGGCATAGCAACCAACATGCTCAACATGGCAAACAGCATAGCAACCACCATATCCGCCCTAGCAACAGCCTAGCAACTGCCTCCAGCAGCCTTGCAATGTCTTTACAACCACTCCAGCAATAATGATATAGCAATGAACAAAGATGATAAAGTTGTCAAAAGTTGAATAGATGATACAGAGAATTGAAAAGAAAAAGACAGTAGAAGAGGGAAAAGGCAAAGAGGCTCGCTTCGCGAGCCCTTTGCCTCAGCAAATGGAAGTGAAATAAGCTTAAATAGCCCATTAGTTTAATAGAAATGAACTGGAAAGGTTAATACAGCAGATAACAGAATGTTTGTGGAGCAATAATGATATAGCAATGAACACAGCAACCAACATGATCAACGTAGCAACCAGCATAGCAACCTACATGTCCACCCTAGCAACTGCCGAACAACATCCTTAAGCACCAATGCCACCTTCCAGGAAGCACTTCCACAATGATGACCTAGCAATGAACATTGCAACCAACATGATCAACGTAGCAACCACCATAACTTACCTGGCAACAGCCTAGTAACAACCTCAAGAAGCCCTGCAATGTCCTAGGAACCGCTTCCACACTGATGACCAAGCACTAGACATAGCAACCAACATGATCAATGTAACAACCAGCATAGTAACCACCATATCCGCCCTAGCAACGGCCTAACAACAACCAAAAGTACCCTTGCAATCAACATAACAACCAATACAGCAACCAGCACCATTTTCTTTTTTTTTCAACTATTCAACATGATCAAGGTAGCAACATTTTCTTTGCTACTTGACTAGTAACTTTGATTGCCTAAACAAGTTTCCTCTTTACTCTACTTTTCTACTTTTTTTCTACTATCACTTTTTAAGTGTACTTTTTTAAACGTTTGCATGCACTGTGTAATTCCTTGGAATTGCAAATCTAGTTATTATTATTATTCTTCAATGCTCGCTTTTTCTCAATAACCGTTTCACCTAGAAACTTCATTCAAACTTCATCTCGTAGGTCTCGATTTGTGTTGTTATGCTATGACATTTCACTTTTCTACTATTTTTACTTTTTCTACTATCTGCGATAAACGAGCGAAAAAAGTGCTTTTTTTCACAAATTATGGAATTTTCAGAGTTCCACAACAGAATTCTACTTCCTATTGTTGCTACCTTAACTACTGTAAACATTCTATTGTTGCTTTCTTGACTACTGTAAACATTCCAGAGAACTTTCAGCAGACTAGTGGAACTTCTAGGATTCTATTTCCACGAACATTCTGTTATCTGCTGTATTAACCTTTCCAGTTCATTTCCATTAACCTAATGGGCTATTTAAGCTTATTTCACTTCCATTTGCTGAGGCAAAGGGCTCGCGAAGCGAGCCTCTTTGCCTTTTCCCTCTTCTACTGTCTTTTTCTTTTCAATTCTCTGTATCATCTATTCAACTTTTAACAACTTTTTCATCTTTGCCATTTTTTTCTTTGATTCTCTGTATTATCTGTTCAACTTTTGGCAACTATTTACGTCTTCACCTTTTTGACTTCAATTCTCTTCAATTTTTGCTTATTTCCCTTCAACTTTTTGCCAACTTTTTACTGTACATCTTTGCCTTATTCTCTTCAATTCTCTGTATTATCTCTTCAACTTTTTGGCAACCTTTCAGGCCTAGCCTACATACTTTGCCTTTTTTCTCTTCAATTCTCTGTATTAATTCTCTGTATTATCTCTTCAACTTTTTGGCAACCTTTCAGGCCTAGCCTACATATTTTCCTTTTTTTCTCTTCAATTCTCTGTATTATATTCAACATTTTTTGCAACTTTTTTTCCACATCTTTTCCTATTTCAACTATTTCCTATTTCAACATTTTTAAACAAATTTACACAAAGCAACTTTTTATGTAATCATCAACAACGAACCATTTGACGCAGCCAAAGGCTGCGTCCACCTTTATCACTAATTTAACTACTGATACGGGCCATGTTCATTCGAACTGTCATCAACTATCTTTTTTTTCAACTATTCAATAATCACCCATTCATCAACATTAACAATAGCCACTGCTAACAACTCCCATGATGACCTAGCAATATATCAACCAACAAGATCAATGTAGCAACCAACATATCCGCCCTCGCAATGGCCTAGTAACAACCTCAGACACCCCTATGGCAATTGACATAGCAACCAACATGCTCAACATGGCAAACAGCATAGCAACCACCATATCCGCCCTAGCAACAGCCTAGCAACTGCCTCCAGCAGCCTTGCAATGTCTTTAGAACCACTCCATCAATAATGATATAGCAATGAACATGGCAACCAACATGATCCTACAACCAGCATAGCAACCACATGTCCACCTAGCAACTGCCGAACAACAACCTTAAGCACCAATGCCACCTTCAGGAAGCACTTCCACATGACCTAGCAATGAACATTGCAACCAACATGATCAACGTAGCAACCACCATAACTTACCTGGCAACAGCCTAGCAACAACCTCAAGAAGCCCTGCAATGTCCTAGGAACCGCTTCCACACTGATGACCAAGCACTAGACATAGCAACCAACATGATCAATGTAACAACCAGCATAGTAACCACCATATCCGCCCTAGCAACGGCCTAACAACAACCAAAAGTACCCTTGCAATCAACATAACAACCAATACAGCAACCAGCACCATTTTCTTTTTTTCAACTATTCAACAACATGATCAAGGTAGCAACATTTTCTTTGCTACTTGACTAGTAACTTTGATTGCCTAAACAAGTTTCCTCTTTACTCTACTTTTCTACTTTTTTTCTACGATCACTTTCTAA
>JAODXP020001165.1:0-21839 GCA_027497455.2 Sardinella longiceps | reverse complement strand
TAGTATAAGTTAAGAATGAGGTGTGGCGTAAAGGAGTCTCCGGTAAAGCAGCCGTCATTTCCATAAAGATATGAGCCTGCAGGGAAGTGCACAGTGCATCTTGTAATGTTGGGTTTCCCATCCACTCTGAGCTGTGCCCTGTGCATGTAAATCTGATTGGGTGGAATTTGTCCTTGGCCATTCTCTGGTAAGGAAGCTGTAATGCAAGCTGTACGTCATCATGGTGCCATAGATTCATAGTTCACGGTAGTTAATTGCTTGTCAGCCACAGTTATAGATATAGAACTAATTTGTAATCAAAACTGGGTAGCACTTTATAGTAAGTGTCCTCTATAAATGGTTATTAAATGGATTATTAACATCAGTTAGATGTTAATTGAAAAGTTAGTCGTTTCAATCAGTGAGATTAATAAATTCCATCAAGTTTTACCAATTTTTAATTTAGCCATAACAAACTGTAAACTAACTGTTAGCTTACTAACTTGCCTAACTATGTCTGTTAATTACCGTTACGTAACTGTTAACTGTTATCTATTAACAGTACAATAACTTACTTGCAGATGTTGATAAGCTACTAATAAGCCATTTATAGAGGACCCTTATTATAAAGTGCTACCCAAAACTGTAACTGTAATAGTTCATATTTACTGTGCAGGACTGTATTGAAACATCTCATTGCAAGTACTTACACTATCATTTAAAGGTAGTACAAGTGGCATTAAGTACAACCGAATTCAAAAAAAGTTGGGACACTTTATAAATTGTTCATAAAAATCGAATCCAATCATTTACAAATTTCATAAACCTATATATTGTTCACAATAGAATATAGATAACATGGCAAATGTTGAAAGTGAGACTTTTTGAAATGTTATGCCGAATATTGGCTCATTTTGGATTTTATGAGAGCTACACATCCCAAAATAGTTGGGACGGGTAGCAATAAGAGGCCAGAAAAGTAAAATTTTCATATGAGGGACAGCTTGAGGACCCAATTGCAACTTATTTGGTCAATTGGCAACATGATTTGGTATGAAAAGAGCCTCCGAGAGTGGCATTGACTCTCAGAAGTCAAGATGGGCAGAGGATCACCAGTTCCCCAAATGGTGCAGCAAGAAGTAGTGGTCCGAGATCACAAAGGAGTTTCTCAGACAAAAATTGCAAAGAGTTTGAAGGTATAATCATCTACAGTGCATATCATCATCGAAAGATTCAGAGAATCTGGAACAATCTCTGTGCATGAGGGTCAAGGCCGGAAAACCATACTGGATGCCCATGATCATTGGGTCCTTAGATGGCACTGCATCACATACAGGAATGCTAATGTAATGGATATCACAAACTGGCCTTAGGACTACTTCCAGAAAACATTGTCAGTGAACACAATCCACTGTGTCATTCGCCATAGCCAGCTAAAACTCTATAGGTCAAAAAAGAAGCCATTCCTAAACATGATCCAGAAGCGCAGGCGTTTTCTCTGGGCCAAGGCTCATTTAAAATGGACTGTGACAAAGTGGAAAACTGTTCTGTGGTCAGACGAATCAAAATTCAAAGTTCTTTTCAGAAAACTGGGATGCCATACCATCCGGACAAGGACAACCCAAGTTGTTATTGCTTATTGTTAGCGCTCATTTCAGAAGGCTGCATCTCTGATGGTATGGAGATGCATGAGTGTGTGTGGCATGGCCAGCTTACGCATCTGGAAAGGCACCATCAAGTCTGCAGTCCAGATCTTTCACCCATAGAAAGCTTTTGGTGCATCATACATAGGAATACATGACAAAGAAGACCTAAGACAGTTGAGCATCTAGAAGCCTGTATTAGACAAGAATGGGACAACATTCTCTCCACAACTTCTCTCCACTGTCCCCAGACGTTTGCAGACTGTTTTAAAAGAAAGAGTGGATGCCACACAGTGGTAAATGTGGCCTTGTCCCAACTATTTTGGGATGTGTAGATGCCATGAAATTGAAAATAAACTTATTTTCCCCTTAAAATGATACATTTTCTCAGTTTCAACATTTGATATGTGATCGATGTTGTATTCTGAGTAAAATATTGAAATTTGAAACGTCCACGTCACTGCATTCTGTTTATATTCACAATTTGTAAAGTTTCCCAACTATTTTGGAATTCGGTTGTATAAGTGAACAAAAGAACAACAGCTATTGGCTGTGTGTAGCTGTTTAGTACAATGCTTTTGTCTGCAATGTACACCAGATGATAATACAAAATCCAGGCTTATTTGTGAAATATAGTGATGTTAGACACTGTTTATTTTTTTTTATTTTTTTAACTGCCCCCCTGCTTTAAAATGTGTACTGGCTATAATATAGCAGTTTTATAGCAGTTGCTGTGACCCTTGAACTTTTTTGATTGTTCTTATATTTCCAACACCAAAAAATTTCACACAGACAAAGTCATAGCCATGGGACTGCCAACATCAGGATTGCTTTTTGTCAATTTTCAACATAAGAGATCTACTGAAATAGTGTTTGAACTAATCTTTGAGCTTCTCCTGCTCATACTGACTTTGCTAAACTCACTTATCGTATTAGATACACTATTATATGCATAGTTGCCACAGTAAAGGGAAAGGTCTGAGACACTCCAAACCCCTCTCCCTTTGCATTCTCCCACCAGTTGTGTGAGACTTCAGCAGACTTGTGACAACAGTGTAACCTGCCACTGATTGTGTTTGGAGAAAAATATATTTTACTTCAGTGAATGAGTTGTGTCCAGTGGATGTGATTTAAGTGCTCCAATCATTTAGTCTACAATAATGTGCTCCCACCACAGATTACAGTTTTTGTGTTCATTTCACAGGTTTCAATGACAGTGAAAACTTGAAAACTTATCTCTGCAAATTATATGTTTATATTATAGCCTAATGTGTGATCTAGCAAGTTCAGCCTTTAACATTTAAGACATACCTTGCCTAAATATAGGCGATCTTTACACTGAAAATAGTTACCAATGATACCAATGGATAGAACTGGTTGTCTAGTTTAATTTGATACCAAATACCTCGATTGTAAGGTTTATCATGCCCATATAAAGCTTCCGAAGGACAATGAAGCAAAACCGGAGATATGTTTTGCGGCACTAACGCGCGCAAAAGGATTAATTAATTGGCGCGTCTGAAGAATGTTGAACTTATTTTCGGCTCGAAAAAAAATACCGAGGTCCGGACCTCGGTGTCCTCTATTGTAGCTACGGCCATGGATGTCAATATAGGCTAAAGACCCTCAGTCCGTCATGGCCATCCAACCCAAAAATAGACTTGGAAAATTGGTCTTGCTTGGCTGGTCCAACTCTGTCCAAATAAATACGTCTACTGGACGTCCATTCCAGACCAAATCTCAAACAATCAAACGAAGACGTCTAGCCTATTGGAAGGCCATTTCAGACCATCTATCAACCAACCAAATAAAGACGTCTATAGACGTCCATTTCAGACCACATACAGTATGTACCAAGCAAAATACTGTGGCTATGAATTAGCCTAAAATAAGAACACACAAAGAACATGACAGAATGTTGCACTAGAGGGAACTGCTGATGTTTATACAATGTAAAATTTAAATTGCTATACATTAATAATAATAATATTTTAATGGTTAATATTAAAAACATTTAACAATTCTTTCATAAACATTTAAAAAATTAATCATAATGTATTCACACATGTACAACTCCACTGCTGCCGGCATGCACCCTCTTCAGCTACTCTTCAGCCGGCATGCACCCTCTTCAGCTACTTCGAACAAATCCTTCAGTGCCTGTAACAAGCTATTATGATCAAATTGGCACAGACAATTATGCCATATATTTTTCTTCATTTTTTGCTGTGTGGTTACAATATATTTTTGCAGTTTTATTGTTTAGGTGTTACTTGTATTTTTGACAGAGTTACAGTATTTGTAAATGAAATTAGTGCAATTATTACCACAATGACAGACACTGTACCACTCACTGGTATGTGCAATTAGCTAGCAATTTACCTAATACATACATATAGAACTACTGTAATTAAGGCAACCAGGACAGTCACTGGAGCACTCACTGCTATCGCCACTTGTGCCCTTGGGTACTAGCACTGGAGGTTCATAATTTACCACTTGGACTATATTTGACATCTCTGATCGAAAGGCAACCCAAATATCCAAATGTTTTTCTTTACATCTTCGCAGCTGTTAAATATAAACAACTACTCCGATTATTAAGACAATGACAGCCACTGTGCCAATCATTATAGTGCATGCAAAGCAATGCACTATATTGTTATTCGGAGACTTCTTCTTATTTTTATTCCACTTACCACTTTTGTGCGATTAATTCAGCTTAAACTATGCAACTTTGCAACTTCATTCAACTACCGTTGCGTAGGTCTACTTTTGGTGACTTGAGCTAAATCGAAACTTTTTTCTATCGTTTACGGTTTTTGCGTTATCGGCGATAAACGAGCGTCAAACTTCCCATTGAAATGAATGGTGGAACTTTCAGCATTCTATTTCCCATTGTTGTAACCTTAGCCACTGTAGTGTAAACATTCCACTGGTCCTGCTGGCAGTCGGAACTTTAGGATCCATGAGAATTCTATGTCAACTAGAAACTATTATCAGCTGTATTAAATCAACTATTTCAACATTTTTAAGCAACTTTACAATAAGCAACTTTTTATGCAATTATCCACAATGTACACTATGACGCAGCCGAAGGCTGCGTCAACTTTTCAACTAATTTAACTATTTTAATAAGCCAAATTCATCCAACTATCATACAATTCAACTTTAAGCAACTTTTTCCTTTGCCAACTGTAAATGCAACCATCATCCTATGCAACTTCCACATTGATGACCTGGCAACCAACATGGCAACCGCCATATCCGCCCTAGCAACGGCCTAGCAACTACCTTAAACACTCATGCTACATCCCAGGAACCACAACCACGATGATGACCAACCACTCAACTTAGCACCCAACATGATCAACGTAGCAACCAGCATAGCAACTGCCATGTCCGCCCTAGCAACGCCTTAGCAACAGCTTCCAGCGGCCTTGTAACGTCTTAGGAACCACTCCAACAATGATGATCTAGCAATGAACATAGCAACTAACATGATCAACGTACCAACCAGCATAGCAACCGATATATCCGCCCTAGCAACGGCCTAGCAACTGCTTCCAGCACCCTAACGACGTCTTAGGAAACACTCCAACAATGATGATCTAGCAATGAACATAGCGACCAACTTGATCAACGTAGCAGTTAGCATAGCAACCGACATGTCCGCCCTAGCAACGGCCTAGCAACAGCTTCCAGCGGCCTTCTAACGTCTTAGGAACCACTCCAACAATGATGATCTAGCAATGAACATGGAGACCAACATGATCAACGTAGCAACCAGCATAGCAACCGACATGTCCGCCCTAGCAACGGCCTAGTAACAGCTTCCAGCGGCCTTGTAACGTCTGAGGAACCACTCCAACAATGATGTTCTAGCAATGAACATAGTGACCAACATGATCAACGTAACAACCAGCATAGCAACCGACATGTCCGCCCTAGCAACGCCTTAGCAACAGCTTCCAGCGGCCTTGTAATGTCCTAAGAACTACTCCAACAATGATGATCTGGCAATTAACACAGCAACCAACATGATCAATGTAGCAACCAGCATAGCAACCGACATGTCCGCCCTAGCAACGCCTTAGCAACAGCTTCCAGCGGCCTTGTAATGTCCTAGGAACCACTCCAACAATGATAATCTGGCAATTAACACAGCAACCAACATGATCAACGTTGCAACCGGCATAGCAACCGCCATGTCCGCCTTAGCAACTACCTTAAGCAACCTTGTAACTTCTCAGAAACAACTTCCACATTGATGGCCTAGCAACTATATCATGTTTTAGTTCTATTGTCAGACAACTTTTACTTTGATAAAACTTTTTTTTAAACTTTTTGCATGCACTATGTAATTTCCATGGAATTACAAATCTAGTTGCTATTGCTATCACATTTAAATTGACTTTAGGAGGAGGAGGAGGAGGAGCTTCAAATTTCACCACACGGGCAATGTTTGATATTTCTGATTTGTTATTTTGGGAGTTGCTATTTTCTGCTGTAATGGCAAAGAAGACTTGAGTGCCGTTAGTAATATTGAAACTGGTTGAGAGGAATGAGTATTCCTCAGTGAAGCCGGCTTCCTGTGGTGACAGCGCTGATGTGTTGACAACATGAGCCTGATCAAAGTCCCCTCTCAGAGACCCCAAGTCTTCACTCCAGCGGATATGGTACAGTGAGGCTAAATGAGAAGTATGATGAATCCAAATTAATATCAGGTAAAATGAAAAGAATACCACTGAGTTTCGGGCAGAAAACTTACCTGTTCCCTGGTCATAGGTCTCTCCGGGAGCAGTCCAGGTAAGAGTGACGTTATCTCCCTCAAGTGAGGCCTTCAGGTCTGTGATCTTGCAAGGAGGAAATGCTGGAGTATATCCTGGGGGTAAATCCACTACAAAACTCTCTCCTGTGGCTGTCCTGCTGAAACTCCCTACTTCTACAGGCTGATGATTGACAGGCGGCTTTGGGGGATTCATCTGCACTTGGCCTGTAATGTGATACAGGCATTCACTTGCTTGTCAGCTTGTTATACCAATTTTGATCATTTGGATACCAAGGGATTGGAAACACGTGAACTATGCAGACAATACGCTATTGCTTAACAAAATTGGCTTACGAGAGGGAAGTTATTGAATTCTTCAATGCAATAGTATAACATGAA
This sequence comes from Sardinella longiceps, assembly GCA_027497455.2. Taxonomy (NCBI): domain Eukaryota; kingdom Metazoa; phylum Chordata; class Actinopteri; order Clupeiformes; family Clupeidae; genus Sardinella; species Sardinella longiceps. Next base: position 15,047 of record JAODXP020001165.1, on the reverse strand, counting down.
TGAAGTTGATGCAATATTTATTCCCCATTGTTCTATCTCATTGTATCTCTACAGTACCCAATTATGTGAATCTTGTCCTACTGACCTTGCATTCTGATATCACTATATACACAATATCACAATATAACTCTAATAGTGTTCATTTGATTTGGGGGATTATTCAGATTTTTTTAGGCTATGTCAACAGTATAGACACCCAGGTAGTGAGTGTGAACTACTTCAGGGTGTCCGCGGGTTTGTAAAAAGTTGTAAAAGGTAGTAAATGAAATCAGGTCAAATTAAGGCCAGTAAAAAGTAGTAAAAAGTAAGAAGTGTCATCTGACGAGGTAGTAAATTTTTGAGCCCCCATCCAAATGACACTATGAATTTTTCAATGTTTAACTTGCATCCATCCTAACTCCTTAAATTACTAAACTTCTGTGGACTTCGCCTACTGTATTATTTTGCGTTGCGAGTGGAACCTGAGTGCTGCAGATGATGTCACGCCTGCCTACCTCACGCGCGCTCAATCAATCTGGGTAGGCTACCTGCCAGATCTCTTCGCAAGTTCGCTATTAGTTAATTTAAAATAAAGGAACAGTAGCAAAGGCTATGAAGATTAGACGACTTGAGGTAAAAGGCTATGAGTGAAACTGTCGCCCCTTTTTTGTTGTCTGTCACGTCATTAAGGACTTAAAACACCCATAAGGATAAATGTAGCACGAGAGACAGTGGGTGAAGCAGGTCATTGCGGATGAGAATATCCATTGAGACTATCTATCCTTTCGCTAAACCCTTACAGCCTAGTTATTGTCAAACCGCAAGAGGGGAGCCACAAAACATTTTAAATTTTGATGTTGAATTTGTCTGTTATCTTTTAAAAAGTTCCCATTTAGATGTCTAAATTACTTCCACTCTGTCTTTTGAGGCATAGCCTTCATGTTTTCATATCCGCTCATTAGTCTTTGCCTCGTAATGCCATACATTTCGGCTACATTATTCGTCAAAGCCCCATAAGGATCAAAACTATTTCAAATGAACCGTCATTTTTGCTAGCTATAGCTTGACTTTGCAAATCACCAGTGCTATGAATGAGGCTAGATTTAAGAAAATATAGCCAAATAGCACGTCAGTAATAATTTTTTTTTAAAGTGTTTCAAACATACAGTGATTTTGAGTATTTCAAAGAAATGTGGAAAGATCACTGAAGCTATTGTCAGCATGCGCCTGCCTGTGCGCTGAATTGCGCATAGGACTTATGAGAAATTGAATGGGGAAAGGCCAGACGGCTCTCACCCAATCCTGTTCTCTTATGATGAGCCCCGTGTAACCTTATATGTCCACATGAGTGATAAATATAAAGGTAAATAATAAACATATTCAGAACAGTAATATATATGATCCTGAAAGTTAAAGTGTTGATGTATAGCCTAATACAGTGTCCTGACACAAGTAAGCGGTATCATAAGCAAGAATTTACAGTAATTTAGGGGTGCTGTGAATGCAAAAAATGTTGATGGGGTGCCTTGAGCTCAAAAAGTTTGAGAACCACTGGACTAAAGCAAAAATAGATATTTCAGATTTTAGTTGCATTTTTGTCATGTGTCAAGTGTCCCCGAACATGTACAGTAGGTTGCATAAGGAAAGAGAGGGGTGGGGGGGATCCTATCCAGGCTCCTGTAATTTAGGGTATCTACTTCTACTGTATGTACTGTAACCAGAAAGAATCATCGTGGGTTTTCAAACTTTGGCGGCATAGCCTAATATTGACAAACTAGAAAAGCACTGAGAGAGCGCAGACCTCCGCCAAGGCAATGTGGACAAAGACACAACATAAATTCCAGATTGTGTTCTGGATCACTGATTGTACCAAAATTGTCGGAATATGTAGGATGCCACCGCCCCCAAAAAGTGTGCTGCTAGATGTTGTGGAGGTAGTAAAAATATTGTAACAGGTAGGGAAAAAGGTAGTAAATGGTAGTAAATTCAGCACCAGGATTCCTGTATATACCCTGTACTTGAGGGTGAGTACAAGACAAATCCACAGCTGCTGTCGTAAATTCATAGATTCATGACTGTTCATAACAAGACATGACTCAATATTCTTACCTAACACTTTATGAAAGTGAAAGACGGAATGGCGAAAACAAAGTAAAAGTCCAATGGTCTCAAATTCGCATCGTCATTTTCATTTGAAATCTGTTGTCTGATCATGTCATATCTGAATATTTGATGAGTATCTTATGTCTACTCATCATACTACTTCAAATATCACTATACAGGTTGTGAAGTATTCATAATCACATCTGAGTTTAATAGAAGCAAACTACGTAGCGTGAATTGCTGGACATTCCCTACTGAGTGTGGTCAAGGGTCAGGTAAGGTTTACACCTAGAACATGCTGCTATGAGATTGTTGGACAATGTTTATTAAACCTTTTACCTGAATGTCAAATCAAATCAATCAGTGTCCACAAATACTGATCAGCTCTAGGGTAATAGTTTACCTTTCATTGTTAAACTCATGTAAGTGGCTATGAATTCTTCACAACTTATTTAGTAATATTTAGATGTGACATAATCAAGAGAGAAACATGCCAAATTAGTAATAGGAAGGGGAAGTTAAGTATTTCCAGTTCCGGTCGACAGGAACCTATAGCCTATTCAGAGACAAATCTCTTTCAATGAAAGTTATTTTCTGGTCCACGTCAATATAAACCCTATATCACCAAGTAATTAACAGTCCAGGATCAATGTCAAACTTGTTGACCTGGATCAACAGGTTAGGGTTAGGGTTAGAGTACATTGATCCAGGACAAACAAGTTTAACATTGATCCTGGACTCTTAATTACTTGGTGATATCAGATCTTGCTAAACCCTCAATTACACATACAGTAATTTCCTGCATATAAGCCGCATTATGTATAAGCCGGAGGACAGTGTTTTATGCGAGTTAAAAAAAAACGAAACCATATTAACTGCCCCCGTTTTAACCTCATAGCGGACGAAATTTTGCAAAATCAATGTATAAGCCGCGGCTAATTGACGGGAAATTAATTTTCATGTACATAAGGTTGTTGCTATTGTTGTGAGCATGTCAGACGCTGATACCATTGAAGATCAAGTGTAGCCGGTGGCGGTCCGCACCGCACACGGATCTCGAACCCGCCACCCCGCAAGCTACAAACTCCCGGCGTGGGAGTGGAACGCTCTAACCAACTGAGCTAAAAGCCTGAGCTTCTAACTCAGCGTGTTAGAAGCGCCCATGGAATTGGGTGATGAGGATTTACACGTACTACTGCCGAGCTAGCTGACCTCCGTTACACTCACCCTCCAAATCCTCACTCCCATCCGGGTCAAGGCCCCAATGTAGCCGGTGGCGGTCCGCACCGCACACGGGTCTCGAACCCGCCACCCCGCAAGCTACAAACTCCCGGCGTGTGAGTGGAACGCTCTAACCAACTGAGCTAAAAGCCAGAGCTTCTAACTCAGCGTGTTAGAAGCGCCCATGGAGATTGGGTGATGAGGATTTACACGTACTACCGCCGAGCTAGCTGGCCTCCGTTACACAAGCTACTACCATTTACAAGCAAATGATAAAAAGGTACCCTAGCAACATTGGACTACTCTTTGTTATGAAAGGATGAAGTGAAAGGATAGAACACATCAGGTAAGGTGTATCCTTCCAGAAACTGTAGGACAAAGCATGTAAGCGTGTTTAATCTGAACTAACGTGAGATGTAGAGTAACTCACTACTCAGTATGTAGATCTCGCGTTAGTTCAGACGAAACGCGGCGACGGAAGCTTACAAGCTAGATCGAAACAAGCTGTACATAACCTTATATCTAACCTAAATGTGCACTTTCAAAGTTCTCTATGCCTCGGTAGACCTGTTCAAAAAAAACTTTTTTCTTATTTTAAAGCCAATTGCTGTGATTCCCATTCTCCAAGCTATGGAATGACCAGATATAAAATTATTTTGACTTTGGACCATGGGAAGGCCTGCCTCATGAGCCATGAAGTTTTAATGCTGATTTTTGTTAAAAACGCCTGAGATTTTGGCCCATTTTGCCTCATAACTTCCATATCATTAGTCATAGAACATTATGAAAGGTACCATATGAAAGCTGGGGACATGTACTTTCATGTGATACCCAATATGTTAGTGATCTAAACAGTCGTTGTTTTTAAAGCTAAAAAGGGCTACATTTTAGGCGATTTTGGAGGTTTCAGATCAGACATCACATCATTTTACCTGTTACATGTACTAAATCAACAAATATAATGGCAAATTGAACTTTGCAATGAAATATATTTACAGTAATAGCATTGGAACATTGAAAATAACATTTTCTGCACATTAGGAACACAAAACCAGGTGTATTAGGTTGAACAGGAAAGTAATTACATAATATACATAGGAACTGGAGACTTAGTTATTTCAATAACATTATCATTTGGTCAGTATGACTTTCTTGAAGCTGTCCAATTTCCTTGTAATGTACTCCACAACCTAAAGCAGACAAGTTCTCTGTTCTAGATTTGCTGTTATCTCAGTGGCAAAATCAGACATCATTTTCACCCTCGTTCAGAAAAATCATTAGGCCTAGTCCCCTTGATAGACTTCACAAACTTTTCAGCTGAATGGTACCCATACTGGGTTCCCACACATCCTGGAAAACCTAGAAAACCTGAAATCTTAGAGGTGGCTTTTCCAGTTATGGAAAACATCTGTATTGTCCTGGAAAAAATCTGCATTGTCCAGGAAAATTGTAATTGCATTTAATCCCTCATTCAGATTCTTATAGCCCTCGTACAGTATACTGAGGAGATAAATTTATCTTGATTGTGTTTTCAAAATGTATGATGTCAAAGTATGGTAAAAATCGCCTTCTTGAACCCTTTTACTTTAAATAGGCCTATCAATGATTTAGAAACAATATTAGTACTGTATTGGACAAGTATGATGTCCTTTCTGCAGAAAATATAGATTCCACACCAGCATAATTTGACTCCTCTAGCAATGCCCCAACCAGTTAAAACCATCAAGGCTGAACAAAATGGCAAAGTTACACCAACCTGGCTCTACCTTCCTATGCTCTTCCACTTGATTATCATCTCCCTAGAGTACTAGTTAATTGTTTCTCACTAGTGAATCGGCAGAGTCTCTGTACAAAAGAAAGTGTTGAACAAAGAGCTGTTCAATTGTGTTTTCCATGATTTTTGATAGTTTAGTTTGACCAGATGTTCATCCTTGCTAGTTGCAGTCCTTTTGAAGTCCTTTTTATTGCAAGTCCCTTCGCTCAGAGACCATCTTGGAGATTTTGACTCAGAGGTGCAAGCCATATCTTCATTAAAGCAAAGTTTTTGGTGTAATTTAAGCATAGACCTGTTGCAGGAGCCTGCTGACTGCACTATAAAGCGAGTAGAATGAAAGAATTTTGAACATAGATCGACTGTGAACACAAAAGCAAAAAAGCAGTTTACATTGATCCAATTACAAAACATTTTGCATTCGGCCAATGTTGTTTCAAATTCTTTCATTCCACTCGCTATCTAGTGCAATAAGTACTGTATACTCAGACATGCTTGAGTTATGCCTACACCAAGACATTATGAATTTGCTCACTGTGCCAGCACAAATGCACCGCATGTTGGTGTATCGTAGCTTTGATAGTTGGTGATCCCTGTCCCAATCTGTCTGGCCCTACCAAATCAGTAAGTGTTGTCGATCGATTGATGATGGGGAAACGGACCGTCTGATTTTGTCACTGAGATAACAACAAATCTAGAACAGAGAACTTGTCTGCTTTAGGTTGTGGAGTACATTACGAGGAAATTTGACAGCTTCAAGAAAGCCATACTGAACTAATGATAATGTTATTGTAATAACTAAGTCTCCAGTTCCTATGTATAATATGTAATTACTTTCATGTTTAACATAATACACATGGTTTTCTGTCCCTAATGTGCAGAAAATGTTATTTTCAATGTTCCAATGCTATTACTGTAAATATATTTCATTGCAAAGTTCAATTTGCCATTATATTTGTTGATTTAGTACATTTAACAGGTAAAATGATGTGATGTCTGATCTGAAACCTCCAAAATCGCCTAAAATGTAGCCCTTTTTAGCTTTAAAAACAACAATGACTGTTTAGATCACTAACATATTGGGTATCACCTGAAAGTACATGTCCCCAGCTTTCATATGGTACCTTTCATAATGTTCTATGACTAATGATATGGAAGTTATGAGGCAAAATGGGCCAAAATCTCAGGCGTTTTTAGCATAAATCAGCATTAAAACTTCATGGCTCATGAGGCAGGCCTTCCCATGGTCCAAAATCAAAATAATTTTATATCTGGTCATTCCATAGCTTGGAGAATGGGAATCACAGCAATTGGCTTTAAAATAACAAAAAAAGTTTTTTTTGAACAGGTCTAATGCCTCGGTTTAAATGTAAACACCCACGGGAATCTACGGAATGAAGTTTGGAGTAACTTTGAGCTTCGTCAATGGTGGAAATTATGGAGGTAAGCTACAGTTTTCAACTCCGACTATCAGGTGCTGGTCCACTCCAATGCTAAGCCTATTTGTAGCCAATCAGTTAAATAGCCTTATTCGGAGGGGTCAGGTGCAAGTGAACTATGTGCGACAAGTCCGTGCTCCGGTCATTATTTAACATATTTTAAGACAGAATCACACCGCCTTTCTCCTTTAAGTGATCTAGAAGTTAGAAAGCTGAAACAGTTAGCTAGCATGGTAGCTAACCTTATCATCAATGGCAACGTTTACTAACCCAGACAAGAGTGTAGTGCTGAGTGGGCTCACACTAAACCTATATCTAAACATATATCTAAACCTATACACTAAACATATATCTAAAAGTATGTTGAATAATAGTTCTTTCTCAACATAAAATTATTATGTTTAAACTTGAGCAAAATATGTCAAAGGGGACCAGAAAATAATATTTATATTCCCATTCACTCCCATTCAAAATGAAATCTATCTCTATGGCCGACCAGAACTTCACCTCCCTATGCTGTTCTGAGACCATTGGACTTTTATTTTGGATATTGCCATTCTGTCTCCTACGTTTATGAAGGGTGTATGAATGTGTCATGTCTTATGAAATAGTCATAAATGGTTTGTGAAGTTATGATAGCTGCTATGTATGTGCTATGTACTCACTTGTCAAATAAAGTGTGTTGTTTTGTGTGCTTTACCATTGACCACATATCCAGGGATGTAAAGAGCTCCATTGTGTCTGCTTGTAGACAGCATCGTTGTGACATCGGGACGATTCCGTACCTTTACTTTCAGGCTGTATCTTCCAGATGTCATTTTATAGAAATAGCCTGAATAAACACCGTCATGTCTAATGGCATCAGCACCTAATGAGAAGTTGATTCATACATGTTATTTTCAAATACAAAATAATTATTTGTATTGATTGTTTTGTTAACATTTCAAGTTATTATGGTCATGATAGGCATGTCATATGTGTTTATGGGTGCATTCTTCCCTTTTCTAGTCATAAGGAAAACAAAAAGCCTCAGTAGAATTAAACAGTTAATTGTTGGAACAAGTACATACATGTAGTAGACTTTTACTTTCTTAAGCCATACTTTACACCACCTCTGCTTTTTTAATCATTACCTGTTCCATTGTCCTTCAACTGTACCTTCTCCCCAGTCCCTTTGTCAGGCTCAAGAAAGGCTGTAACATCTGCCAGTATAACAGGCAGTCCTCTCTGAGAGACAACAGCATAGATCACCATGGCTTTGCTCCCATCAGAAGACTTCTGACTCATGTGGGCTTTCACTGTGATGGGGGCCACATCCGCACTGGCAGCACGGGTAGTTACTGTGATTGCCATTGCCTGCTCAGTGCTACCCGTATTAAGCAGACCGTAGTGCCATTCTCCAACCTGTGGAAAATGAAGGCAATTCTGAAGAGACATTGACTGTGCACTGCTGTTCACATAAAGCAGACTAAATGGAACACACATCTTGGGGCAATTGAGACATAAGACCACTATATACATACTGGTTAGCAAAGAGAAGCTTGTCAAACAGCTGATAGCACACCATCATTTTCTTTGTGTTAAAGCTTATTAAAGGAGAAATCCAGTGTAAATCAGTCCATTGCCCTGTTTAAATTCACCAAATGCTGTAAGTAGGAAAATAATGAGAAAATTTCATACAATATAGACTGAGCAGTGAACCGGCAACTAACAAGTGAATGGGGCACAACAACTTACTCTCAGTTTATTTTCATTATGCCCCATTCAGTCAGCATTAGTTTGTTATTCGGTCTATGTACCATCAAATTTTCTCGTTCTTTTTCTAAAAAACAGCATTCAGGCATTTGGAACAACAGGGCGACTGCCTGATTTCTGCACACATTTGCTATTTGCCCAGATGCAGTTTAGTAATAATAATAACTTTTTCATTGCAAATATGTAATGTAGCCAATATTTATTCTGATGATAGCTGCTTAGTAAAGGGATACCGTTGCAGTTCCTTGGATTTTCAAAGATGAAGTTCTTATTGAATGTTGTTGGTCAAAGTGTGACTCATCAAAAGTGCTCCCATTTGGACTCATGATGAATATTTTGGGATGGTTTGCTTCATAGACAATGGTTATAACAGTGTCATTTCCAACAGTCCGGTCCACAGAAAAAGTTCCATTAAACCAGCCAGTGGTTCTATTCCCAATGCTTTCAAGCTGTATATAAATATACATTTAAAAGTTAGTTGAGGCTGCTGGACAGAGCTCAGCAGCTCTGTGTCGGTGATGTCAGGATCTAATGCATTGTGGGTAAAGAGAAATTGTGTGGAGAAAAAAAAAAACTGGGTCTTCAATTAGTTTTCTGCCACATGTGAAATATTTTATGGCTATGTTTTCAACAGGGCCTTCATCACCCTAAGCCTAAACCATTGATAAGATTGACATAGTATGTTTGGTTGCCATGAAAATTACCTCAGGAAATACAACAGGTTTCACTGTGTGTGCCTGGTAAAGAACACAATTCCTCACCTGGATAGCCTGATGTGTTAAATTTCCATCAGAGGTTGCAAGAGAGGCAAAGGCATCTATTAACTCATTGGAGTTCACATTATCTGCTGCATAAAAGGAAATCCCCTCTAGGCAAAAAAAGAAAAAAACTTACGCTGTCAACATAGAAAAAATTGTAAGTGAGGAAATGTCATGCAGACTTTGCCATGTCATGCAAAATAAGGTTCATGTTACTTTGAATTTGTGTGAACGCATGTTATGAAGTAGCCTAAGCAGTGGAGGGTGTGTTGTGTTTTCCTTCTCCCATTACAACATTATGTTTTGTTTTTCTTTTACAATGTATTCAAATATAATCTATTGCAGTGATATATTGACATTCTGGAAAAAAGACTGATCATAAACAATTATTTGACAAGAAAGTCTCCATACTAGTTGCACTTGAAATTTCATGCAGTGTCTTGTCAGCTTTTGGGCCCAGTGCAATATTGTGCACTGTCATGTTACTGTTAATAACTGTGTTCTTGCATGACTGTATATCATCTGTTGCTTCGCCATCAGTGAGAATGACAATCTCATCTCCCTGTCTATCCGGATCATCTCGCTTTAGTACCTGCAACACAAGTGGAAGTGATTCTTAAGTGAACAATACTGCCAAGTTTAATTCCAATTCAATTTACAAAAATCTTTTATTTATCTATTTTTACCTCTAATGATTTTAAGAATCCCTTGCACACATTTGTGTATCCACCTGTGCTAGTTGGGAGTGCTTTGACCAGATACTCTCTGGACTGGGGACCCGTAATTTCAGTTAACTCTATTTTCACGGAAGCGTCATCACTAAACTGCACTATACCCACATAAGCTGTATCTTCAATGATCTCTTGAAGAAAAAGAGTTGCAGCTTGCTGCAAGCGCACAATTCTTTTACCATCACCTTCATTCTGAAACACACACACACACAGACACACACACACACACACATAACAATATATATATATATATATATATATATATATATATATATATATATATATATATATATATATATATATATATGGGCAATTCCAGCGTTATGGACGTGACATTTTCGTGCATTATTGATGAACAAAAGGCCAGATAACCTCTGCAAACCTAGCAGTATTTCACAATTTTTTTCATATTCTTCTGCAAACTCCATGGCTGAATACAGGCAAAAAGAAAAAAATAATATCATGATTTGCATCATAAGAGTATGAGCCTTTCAATTTGCGTTATGGACGTGACGAAAAACGGACAAACTTTTGAGAGAGCGTAGTTTTTGCTGTGAAGTGTGTGAAATTTCTAGAGAAATGTAAATATTACTACATTCATACCAAACAGGACACCTCAGTAAAGACAGAGAAAGACTTAATTTCAAATGTAAATGTGAAAAAAGTTGGTTTTCATTAGGAGACATGGCGTTATGGATGTGACGTTATGGACGTGACGTCTGGAAAAACCCTCCAAAACGATACAAAACAATTGTGAACGGTGGATTTTAACCTGTAACAAGATAAATAGTAATATAACAATGAAAAATAACTGATAGTATTGCAGCTTTGTGTGTGTTATCACCCACTTATGCCCATTATAAGCCCCTCCATAGACTTACATTATAGCTGAATAGGGTAAAAATTTTAACAAACAGATATCCTTTCGAAACTTGCTCAGTTGAATATTTACATCGAGACAATACTTTTTTGTATTGGAAGTTTTCTGAAAGAATTTGTATGTCCATGTAGGTGAGACTTAAAGTTTTAAGGTGAGGTTTACTTTTTCGTGGAATTGCCCATATATATATATATAATTTGTATTTTTCATCTCATTTGTATTATGCCAGTTGCCAGTCAATATTCACCCACAAAATTTGACAAAGTTAAAATGAAGTAAAACTGGGATGAGAGTCTTGACATGACATGATGCGTGTGCCTTACCCCCATGCTCCATGATACATCTAAGCAGAGACACACAACCCTTGTCTTTCTCTGTACAACCCTGACAGTTGGGTAAATGTTTCCTAAGGTCCCAGAGGGTTTAACACCAGCATCTGCAGATTTGTTGAGGATCACTTCCATAACTGATTTGTTATCACACATCTGATTCTGTCTGTTTGGGGCCTCAGCATTATGAGTGTCACTAGAACAAAACTGAGTCACCTGAATGAATAAAAAAAAAGTTGGTAAGTCAAGAGCATTTTCATGAAGCATTATAAACACATTTATAAAGTGTTATCAAAGATCATGGAATAGTGACCGCTTCAACCCTCTCTGGTGTTATAATTAAGTTTTAAATGTTATGACTAGTGTCATTTCATAATTGTACTCATAATGCATAATAGACTTGAAGAATCACAATCATTTTAATGGAACTTATTGTTATACCTCTTTAGTCTCGGTGTATGCTCTCAATTCCACTGGTGCTACATTGCTAATATTTAGTTTACAGCATATTCAAATGATATCAAAACTGAAGGAAATTAGCAGCAAACAAACACCCCTACGTACAGTATAACAATTTGGTAGTTAATTTACATGCATTAGAATACATGCTAACTCCATACTTAACCTGAGAGTCATTTCATTTCAATACACAAATATTTCTTTTAAGATAAATTACATGTTCATGTAGGCTACATGTTGTATACTCACAACATCTAAGGCTTGAATGGCCATTATTGACTCCTTTGCAGTCGAGGCTGTATTTACTATGAATGAGCAGTTAGAGTCTGGCAGCTCAGTCGTTGGGTCACTGACACAAACATTAGGCCCACAGACTTCAGGTGTGCAGAATATACCCGTAATGTTTGTGCTACACCTAGAGAGAATGAGATGACAAATCAAGAGTTTGCTCATAATTAAATAACACGGTGCAGTATTTGGTATGAACAATAACTAGAACCCGAGTGATTATTTTGACACTTTTCTATTAGAGATATTAAAATGTATATTTCAAATCTATAATATCAAACTCCTTAGTTTAATCCAGACAAATTCAGATAAAATATCAGATCAGTAGTGTTAACGTTTTTGGCAAGATAACATTTAATAATGCATGTATCAGGTTCTTTGGGAAAAGTGGAAGTGAAATTTCTTTAAGAATCCACTCTTGGATGGCCAAAACATGTTTATCTTGGAGAATTGAAAGAAAAAAGGCACACAAAAATAGCTTTACATTGGTATGAAACAGTGATGAAACCTTCTACCAGATAAACGTCACAGGTTTCCCGTTTCGGAGCATAACAGACTCCTGTCAACCAACCATAAAACAGTATTTTCCAGGTGAAAATATCCATTACCTTGTTGCCTCAACAGTACCATCTGAAGTCCTGTAGAATGGCTGCAGCTCACTGTACTCATCATACACACCCCACCGCAGATGAGCCCATTCATGCACAAAAACTTTACCTGTGAATTTAAGTTGGTTCAGTGAAGAACAGAGGACAATCAAACATTTTATATTTATCTGTTTAGGTAAAATATTTAAAAAATGCCATAGATTGTTTGTGCGTTTACTGATATGACTGTCAAAAGTAGAACACTAAACATATTTTAGCCAATGCAATATTTCACAACACAAAACATGAGCATGATCCTTTACCTCACCTCTTTTTCCATAGGTGTCAATGTGTTTGTCATCTAGCATGAAGTTGGGGGTGAGATGGATGTACTGGCCCTCCTCTCCACACTGCCCATACTGGAGAGTGTAGGGCTCATCTCCATATGCCTTGTTTGGCTCATCAATAATGACATTGGCCTGAAAAGGACAAAAAACAAAAAAAAAGGTTTTAAAAATAACATTGACATGGTGACAATGTTTTCCTTTAACAGTTTTTTACCAACATAAAGGCATATATCACAGTAATTTATACTAGCTATGTCTAAATGTCAAAATCATTGCTTGAGACCTGATGTTTTTTCCCGTACCTTGTCATACCTCTCAGTTGTAGCCTTTTCATAACTCCCATTCCAGTTTGGAGGAGCCAATATAGTCACTTCCTTAAAATAAAACCTTTCTCCAACAGCATCATATAAAAAGGGTGATGCATCTTTCAACATATCCTAAATATTAAAGGAGAGAGAGCAGTTATAGTAGAAAAACTAACCGGTATTCAACAATCTCATTTGTATTTAGCCTATGTTTACATGTAGGCCTAATGTAAAACAGCCATCATCTTAATTTTTCCAAGGGGTGTTGAAGTTTTAGGTAAACAAAGAATGATGTTCAGAAATAAACTAATACAGCATCAGATTGACTTTCCATTTATTATATTGCAAAAATAATCCTCACCTCAATGTTCTGAATGAGCTTTGGTTCTTCTGGAACAGATGGATTGATGGCAATGAGGACCCCTGTGTACCCATTTCCATCCAGGTGTATTCCAAATGCACAAGACAAGAAGATGACAAACAGAAACAATCCTGATGTTTGCAATCCCATGGCTATGATCGTTCTGCAAGAAATTGTCCGACGATAAACACTTATGATCAATAACTAATCAAATTGAAGGATCAACATGCCCATATTTTATTGCATAGTTTGACCAAGAGACATGAGTTACAATAAATGATAAGAAAATGATAAGAATGCCTGGCCTTCATCCAAATGATGCCATTGCAACTTCTAAAATCACTGGACTGGAGCAATGCTTCACTCAATTCAACATAATCACAGAATATCCCCTACGTAATAGCTGAGGTTTAGCAGCTTTATGTTTATCTGTTATGTTATCTCTGGAAACAAGCACAAAGAATTTGCTTTATACATAATCAAACAAATATAATTAGTAGTATTTTGTATATTACAATAGTGATGATCATCACATGCTTCCATGATCAGCTAATGACGGCAAAAAGAATACAGTTCCGCTGAGAAGCACATAACTGAGATGATATGTCTGCAAGTTATGCTGTAATAGTAAACGGTTATTTACAAAGGCAATTCATTTTCTAGAGCAGCTGTAAAATTTTACAGTGACAACAGAGAAACCAGATGACATGACACAAGATGACACTAAAACATGTCCAAGGTGCACTGCATCAGGCCATAATGTGTGTCTTTAAATGTAGGCACTTGAGCTTATTTGCTTAACCCACCTCTCTTCTTACAAGCTGGTATGTGCTTTTTTAATGAGTAAATGTTACTGTAATGTAATTTTCTGTTCATGTTGTAGTCCTATACTTATTTAATTGCTACTTAATGTGGCCACTAGATGGAGCTCTAAGCAGAGGCCCTTCTGAGCTCCCTATTTTGGCCTATGGCTTAGGCACGTCAGAGCTGTCGTATATGGCTCTAAGACACTTAAAGGAATTATCCAGAGTGAATCATACAGTAGCCCTGTCATTTCACATTGGTAAGTGATGTCAATGAGAATGATTGAATTTCATGCAACACAGACCGAAATAGCGAAACAGAAGCCGGTGGTAACAGATGCGGGTTTATCAAATTGATTAGGTTTAGTTTTACATGTCTGCATCTGTTTCCGTTAGCTGCTGTTTTGCCATGTTGGTTTGCGTTGCACTGAAATTCGCAATGTGAAACAGCAGGGCTATGATTCACTTTCCTTTAAGACTCTATCATGCACAGGCGCAACATGCTTTTCATTGTGCCTATAAATGTGCAACTGTACGTTTGGGTGGCTTTATGTTACTGTAGACATCAGTGCATGGGTGTGAATGTGTGTTACTGTAGACGAAAGTGTATGTGGTTGTGTGTGTGTGTGTGTGTGTGTGTGTGTGTGTGTGTGTGTGTGATTCAGGTCATAAAGAGAGAAAATATGTGGTGGAGGACAGGAATAAAAGTGGGATAGATGGTTAGAATCATGATTGTACATCATGATTGATAAATAATTGGCACAGTTTTACATATTCTGAAACACCATATATCTATAATGTATGCCCACAGTGTCTATGTTAAGTTACCTGTTATTATGTTACCTGTTATTACTGTCTACTGTTAGTGTTATCTCTTATCATGCTTGAAATATTGATAAGAGATCCTAGTGAGTTGTGATGTCTTAAATAG
>JAODXP020001163.1:0-21791 GCA_027497455.2 Sardinella longiceps | reverse complement strand
TGTGCTGTGATATGCTCCAAACTCATAAGCAGTTGGAAATAATTGACTCCACAGAGTAGCTACTCGGTCGGCCACAAATCAAACCATTTCTCTGTGTGTCTGTGAAATTGCAAAATATAATAGATTGTTATAGAGCTCAGTTCCCAGTAGATTCTGGTCAATGGAGTTGTCCCTCATATGGGCATACAAAGTGATATCAAGGGATGCATTCATCCCAACACTGCTGTGTGCTTGTGAATATGAATGTGCTGCTTGCTTGCATTTCATTTTGAAGTGTTTGAATGTTTGAGCGTTTGTGACACCCACCCACCCTGAGGCCTCTCCCGGCTTAGCTGTAGTTGTGTTCTCAGTCAGACCTAAAGTAAAGTGAAACACTCTCAAATCTCTGGCCTTGAATGGCTAAGAACCTTACGGACAACAAGAGGCTTGGTAAGAAATTAAATTCAGTGGTGCCAAAAATCTTTTTCTTTCTTTTTTTTTATGATGTCTTTATTCTCAGACTAAATTTGCTTCCCTTTTAAGATCGAAAAAAGATTAATTAAGGGGATCATCCGGATTAATGCAACCCGCAGTAGAAGGTTCACATTGGCGAGTGCAGTTGCTATGAGAACGAAAGAATTTGGTACAAAGTAGACTAAATAGCAAAAAGACAGCCAATGCTTACAGCCAAGGGCAAAGAAAAGGAAATTCAGTTTTCTCATGTCCATATCAGTTAGTGTTCAGTTTATATTGTAGCAAATGCTGTAGTTCTCATATAATCAATTCAAATTAAAGCATGATAAAGCATGCCCTCTCTCTCTCTCTCTCTCTGCACTTTAGGAATAAAAGACTTTTCTCTTTCCAAAGTAGCTATCGGGTGGGCAGCGAGATGAATCCGCTGGATGGAGAGGGGTTGAAGAACTCTTCTAGATCAAAGTCTGCTCACAAGTCCCCTTGTGAAGTGTGTCCTCATTAGTGTGTGTCGCTCGCTACAACACAGCCTCCCCTCACCTCGCCTCGTCAGCCACAACAATGGCCACTCTCTGGCCTGTGGAAAACAAGCAGCCTTTCTTCTCCACTCTTAGCACCTCTCTCTCATCTCTGCTCATATGTCTGTCTGTCTGTCTGTCTCATCTGTCTGTCTGTCTGTTTGTCTTTCTCATCTGTCTGTCTCTCTCATCTATCTGTCTGTTTGTCTGTCTCTCATCTATCTGTCTGTCTCTCTCAACTCATTTCATCTGCCTGCCTGAATGCCTGCCCCGCAGAAGATGGAGGACTGTCACTGTGTCACTCTGTCTCATCAGTCATGCACACCAGGTCTGGAGTGTGTCTGTGCGCACGTGTGTGTGTGTGTGTGTGTGTGTGTGTGTGTGTGTGTGCGTGCGTGCGTGCGTGCGTGTGCGTGTGTGTTGGAAGAATTTGGAGGGCGAATGAAAGTAAAGTCGGCGACACCATTTTATTCTCATTAGGACATGCAGCCTTCATCAGTCATTGGAATGCAACTGATCATACGGGATCATGTGACCACCCTGAGTGATTGGTGGCCCTAACAAGAAATCAAAAGGTTTGGAAGGTTAGTCACACAAAAAAAGATGGTGAAAAGATGTACCATCAATGCCAAACAGTAAACAAACATGACAAAAACAACACTGACAAAAACAGGAACAGCATGAGTTAGAGATTATTTGAGAGATGAAAACAGTGTATGGGTAATGAAATACTGTAGTGTGTGTTACTCCATATTTTACAGTGGAGCAGATGGAGCAGATCATGACTTATTTTACTGTGTTATTGGCTACTGCTGAGGACTGAGTTTAATAGGCTATATATTTGCAACTGATGAAATAGGTCCCAGTCTGAGAGAATATTGCTTCATACAGCAGTGTTCTCTTGGTCCTTCAGAAATAAAAACCATATCTATTTCTGCAAAACAAAGATGAAACTGATGAAACTGAAGTATTTCTTTTTCCTTTGGGCTTATCCTGTCTAAATAAAAGACATTCAATCCCTCCCCGTGTGCTGCTTTGAGTTGAAAGCAAACTGCAGCATGGTTTCTTGTCTAAATTGATCTGATGTATACGCTACGAGGAGCTGAATTTCCGCTTGGTGAGCAAGATGGAATCACAGTTACCATAAATCCTGCCATCGTGTTTATTTGTTGAGGGCACGTAATTACAGTCAGAGGTCACCCCAAGGTCAACGCAGTGGTTTTAGCATGCTCATTACACACATGGGCAATTAGGAGTCATCAACTGTGACTGCAGCAGCACAGCCTCATCCAACATGGCGGACCTCTAGAACCCTGTGTCTGACTCAATGTATGGGAGGATCTACTCATACACAGAGTACGCCATACGGTCTTCTACCTTTTTTTGCTCTCAATGGTGCCTTCCAGATAATGCTGCCCCCCAAATATGGGGTAAGATGAGATTTAAGGAGGTTAGGGTGAGGTTTAAGGTTATGCCTTTACTGTAACTGTGCTGCCTGGAAGGTGGCGTTCTTGGGTCAAAAACGCCATTGAGTACTTCATATACAGTAGGTAATGGTTCTTCTTCACACATCACAGTGCAAGTGAATAATGAATTATTATGGTATGTAAGGTGATGGACTCTGAATTGAGAGAGTGGCCAGGGATGTAGTGGTAGCTAAGGTTTTAATAAGTGTGTAAATGTGTAACTGTATAAGTAAATGAAGTTTATTCACCTCTCAAATTTTGGAAAGAGAG
Source organism: Sardinella longiceps (assembly GCA_027497455.2). Taxonomy (NCBI): domain Eukaryota; kingdom Metazoa; phylum Chordata; class Actinopteri; order Clupeiformes; family Clupeidae; genus Sardinella; species Sardinella longiceps. The sequence goes on along the minus strand of JAODXP020001163.1, from coordinate 19,087 downwards.
TTTATCCACCTCCTAGTAGTAATACAGTTTATGCACCAAACACAACTTTTAACATTTCCATATTCCAACACATTTTCCTCATTTGAAATTAACTACAGAGCAATAGTCTTCCATCATCAAACATGTTCTGCGTACCTTTCTAAACACTTGACTCTACATTTTACGGCCACTTTGCAATGATCAAAAAATTCATAGTTTATGAGCCTAGTTTATAGTCATAGCTGTACTGCATGTGGTGAATGGGCTTGTTGCCTGTTCCTGATTACTGAGCACCATTCTCACTCCCACACAGGCCTCACAATCAATCCCCATAGTGGACTCACAGCACCACATATTCATCCAATCCAGTCCCTGTGGACGCATCGCATCCACTCCTCTCAACAGCACACCCACCTCTGGCAAGCACTCACTCAAGCTCTTCTGTCAACAGGTGGGTGAGGATCCACAGTCATTCTGTGTGGCGAGCATGCTGACCATGTGTCTGTGTGTGTGTATGTGTTGTGTGAGTGCTTGAGCAGGTGTGTGTGTGTGTGTGTGTGTGTGTGTGCTTGAGTGTTTGTGTGAGTGCTTGAGTGTGTGTATGTGTGTGCTTATGTGAGTGCTTGAGTGTGTATATGTGTGTGCTTATGTGAGTGCTTCAGTGTGTGTGTGTGTGTGTGTGCATGAACATCTTCCTAATATTAATGGAGCAACATGTGAGAATGGAGAAAACACTGTGAATTCCATTAGAGCAGCGTGTCAATAGGATACAGATGGCCTAGCTGTGTGTGTGTGTGTGTGTGTGTGTGTGTGTGTGTGTGTGTGTGTGTGTGTGTGTGTCCGTAGGATACAGATAGCTGATGGCGGATCGGTTGCTCCCCCGTCTTGGCAGGGCTTTGCTGCGGTTTATGCAGAGCAGAGCAGAGCACAGATTGACAAGCGCAGAGCAGCGGCCTTGAGGAAAAGAGAGGAAAAGAAAGGAAAGGAAAGGAAAAGAGGACGGCGAGATGGATGGCTGTGATGCATCTGTGTCTCACCCTGTCTGGCCCCATGGCGACTTCAAAAGCCCAGAGTTCAAAACAATATGCCGCTTTCCCCTCTCTCCTTTTCCTCTGTGTTCTCTTCTCTCTCAAGCCTCAAACACAGCTAGGCGGCCATTTCCTCTCGAAGCTCAAGATGTCTGCATGGCATCCACCCCTGCAGCCTTCAGAGGAAAACAACAGGAGGGAAAACAGCCTCAAAATCCTCTAAAATGTAAAATGTGGATATTGTTGCAGTCGATTATTACATTTCTGGAGCAGTGCAGCCATTTGCTTCACTCTTAAATGCCTCTGTAATCCCTCATTAAAATGTATAACTAAATAATTAAAGAAAGACACTGGCAGTAACCATGGTTGAATAGTGGAAGTTTAGCATTTGTATGTAATGGTTAAGATGTCTTCTGTCTGGCGTTTTTCCATTATAGGGCAGGGAAGGCTCATCACATCCTTGGTTGCCATGGTTCTGTATGCATCCATGTAAGAATGAGAACATAGAGCCATAGAAGCGTCTCTCAAAAGAGCCCAAATGTGCATTAAGGGAGAGGACTGTGAAATAAATAAATAAATAAATAAATAAATAAATAAATAAATTAAAAACACTTGGAAGAAAACTTTAGGCCCCAGCATCTGTGTAATTAGACTCTTTAATCTCTTTTGCAGTGCTTAACAAAAAGACAAACAAACACATTTGTGAAGTTAAAACTGGAAATGCCAACAAAACAGTTGCAGACAACCAAAATGTCTCCCTGTTAACTGGAGAATGTGGCCAAAGAAAGAAGAAATATTGTAGTGTGCAAGAGAGGGGGAAGGATAGAGCTAAGATTTAGAGTGAAGAGTGAAAGATGAGGGGGAAATTTAAAGAGAAGAGAGAGTGAGAGAGAGAAAGAAAGAAAGAAAGAAAGAAAGAAAGAGGGACAGAGAAAGGGTGGGAGTGGGTGTTTTTTATAACATAGAGCACATAGACAGTTTTTTTTTAAATTACAACAATAATCAGCAGCAGGAAAGAGTGACGGTAAAGACAGGGAAGACATTCTGGTAGGCTATCACTCTTGCTTTGAATTAATTAGGCTGTACAGAGATATTTAAATACAAAAAAAACAACATAATTTCTAGCCTATAGACATTAATTTACGTTACTAGACCTAACGTATTTGATATTTGATTTACATTTGTAATATCCTTTAATGCTTATTTACTGAGGTGGGTTTCTGATGGTTGCATTGAGATAAAACCCCACAGTTCTTTTGTGGTTCCCTTTGTTGCCTGAAGTTTGTGTTCCAGTGAGTTCTGCATTTGGTTCAGTCTGTCTGAACTGCTAACTATTCATACTTCATACTTAAGGCTCACACAAAGTCCTTGTTGATTCAAATGTGCATTGTGCAAATTAGATCTAAATGAAGGTGGGCAAGGACATTTATCAGCCCCTGCAAGTGCGCAAGGACATTATACCAGCCCCGTCCACCCCCCTCCAAGGACTGATGAGAGTCATCTAAGTATTTGAAAGCCAATTCAGCGCTAGCTCAGACCTAATTAGGTTCTGCTTATGCATCGACAAGCGCCAGGCCTTTACAGACGCATCTGCAAGGCTAAGCTGTGTTTGTGCATTAGTGTGTGATATAGGGGCTGAGATAGGATCTCTGCTATGGCCTCTGCCGATTTATACTTACTTGTCACACAATTAGATTCTGCTACTGTAATACATTGTGTTGACTCGGGGTTATCATAGTAATATGAGAGTATTATAGCAGGCTAAATGATGGGCTAACGTATTCTAGTCCTCTGCGCTATGGACCTCTTGATGTTAAACTGGGATGATCTGGTTGAAAGAGAATGCGCCGCACACCAAAGCATAAAGGTGCTGGCCACCGAAAATGAAATCATTACCAAAATATTAGGCGAAATCAAAGGTGCCGCACACTTAAAGTCCAAAGAAAATGTTTTATTATTAAAGTCATGATTACGTTTCGGCAGAGCGCCTTCATCAGATGGAGTTTGACTTTACAACCAAACTGAAAGGGATGATCGGGGCCAAGTTAAAGGAAAACTGCTTTCGAGGGCTAATTATGCATAATTGGGGGTTCATTTAAGTTATTTAATCATTTACCCCATGACCATGAGCGGAATACAACCTTGAGAGGTTGATGACAATGGTATGGGAAAGTATGGGTCTTTGCAGCGCCATGCTCTCAATAAATACCATTTTTAACACTTAAACAATAAAGCTCATAACAGCATCAAACATTAGTAGTAGTGTGAATGGAGTCCCTAAACCTAAAATAAGGTGCTGGGAACTTTGTATTAAACCCAGAGTCTATTTCAGTAAAATGACAATGTGTGGGACTCACTGCCGTTCAGTCCGTCCATATTGTGGCCAAGTCAGTCAAAGTAAGACAAAATGGCGTTTCGGTCGGTTGTGTTTCAGAGCATGGTGCCACAGATCCCCACACTTTGTGTTTCAGTGGAGCACAGAAAACAGCAAACTACTCAAGGGCTTGTTCAACGTCATAGACCTCTCACGGAGGTCTTCAACTCCCTGTTATGGGGTAATAACCTGCTGTGAAGTACTGCTGTTCATCCGTATTCATGGTCTGGAGGTTCTTTAACCTGACGCGATTATACTGCGGGGGAGGGCATTCACTTCTGGTTTGAAACGATTGGACAGCTCGTCTAATCAGCGTCGCTTATTGGCCGGTAGACTCTCTACCGAGGTAAACACGCCCCAGAAGACCGTTCCCAGACCATGGATACGGATGAACATTGGTATTATGGGCGGGCTATGTCAGGCTAGCTGTGAAGTCCCTTAACCATCACTTTAAAATTTCATCAGAATTTTCTACATGTATCAGAGAAAAGATTTGAGTGAACTTTAGTAGCTTAAATATGATTGTGATCCATATCCATATCCCGGTTTTGTGTTTGTGCATGTAAAGACCTTTTGCTGAATTCATACTGGTCATGAAAAATAGGATATGCTACATGTATGTAATAAAGAGGCACATTGCCAATGTACGTAAACACCTATCCGGATTTCTGGAAGCTGAGAAAGATCCTAGAGTGTGGCATGTGAGATGGATTGCTTAGAATCAAAGGCAATCACAGCAAAGGCAATCAATTCTGGTTAAGAACACTGCGAGAGAAGGAATTGTCCGCCAGTCATTACGGGAAAATAAGACCCATTAAGACTGACAGACGCCTCTCCAAAGGGAATTACTACCCAAAATGACTGGATAGTGTCCGTGTTTTGAATACAAATTTGCATTATGTAGCAGCCAGACATCCTGCTTGTGGTGTTTCCTGTGTATCGCTTGTAGCTGAGCTATGTGGCTTTGCTGTGTTATAACAGGTGAACTTATAATGCTTCATAATGCTGGCATGCATGATATGGGCTACTAGCCTGATTTCATCAACTTTTACATCGTTTCACTTTGTGCAAAGCGTCTGAAACATCTCCATTGACAATCGTTTCCTCTCTAGAGGGTGCTATACGCTATGCAATGTTTTGAAACATTTTGCTACAGTTCTTAAAACGCATATAAAAATGTTTTATATGTTACATATGTTTATTGTTTACTTGTTTGTTAGTTAGTTGTTATCTTTAAGAACTGCCTCTAGGTGTTATAATCTCTAAAAGATTCCATGAGGCTTTAGGCCTCTGGGTGGCGCAGTCAGGCTATTGTGATTGGCTCCTTGGCCTTACAATATATCACCCTTTTACAACCAACCACTTGTCTGTTTATAAAGGCAGGTGCTATTTGCACCTGCGTGTATAGCCAACCCTGCGGTTTACACCCAGTGGGTATAGTAAATTTGGCTATTTAGATCTGGCATGGAATAGCAGATACAAACACCCAGGCAAGTATAATCAGAGTAATTTAATCCTTTAGATGTGGATCTAATAGGCCTAATAAATAATAGATTTCAATTGAGTGAATGTGAGTGTGGTGATATTGTTGGCGTGGAATCCTTTTAATAATTTCAGGTTTCTAAAGTCCTCCAGTCTATGGAGCTTCAACAGTGGGTTGGGTGTGTGTGTGTGTGTATGTCTGTGTGTGTGTGTGTGTGTGTGGATGGGTTTGGGGAACCACAGAGCAATATTTCTCATGTAACAAGACCTGGCTGCGTTGACTGGATGAGTCCTGGGCGGTTTAACACCAAGCAAGCAATGTGTGTGCCTAGCCTCTGGCCCAGCATGAGTATTCATGCACAGAATAGCCAGCCTGCAATCTACATTTCACTTCCATCTGTTCCCTCATCTGCTCTCCTAGGACACACACACACACACACACACACACACACACACACACACACTCACATAAAGAAACACACACACACACACACTCTCAGAAAGAAACACACACACACACACACACACACACATGCACATACACACAAACATGCGCATACACACAGACGTGTACAATGGGTTCATCATGGACGTCAGGAAAAATAGCCGTTTACCGCAAGTGTTTCCTCCTCCTCCATTTCTAAAACACGTGCAATACATTTCACCATTCTCTGTGTTCAGTATTCAAACTGCCCATTCTCTCCTTTTTCCATAATCTAACATCTTAAAATACAGAAGGCTGTTCTAGCCTTGCAACACCCACCTCAGTGCTTGCATAAGCATCTCCACGTGGCCACACAGCCAGTCCCCAGTCAGCTACTGTACTGTAGGTGAATGTGACAGCTTCATGTCCGACTGTTCAATAGGCACAAACTGCATGAATCCTCTTACTGAAATCACACGGGCTGTCACGACAGTCAGTCAACAAGTTACAAAAGTAAATTAGAAAAGTATTTGCTTAAAATAATATTAGCACGATACATTAGTTTCAACATAAACAAGCCAAATTGATGTCCATAAATAGCCTAATATTTAATACTTTGTATTTGTGCTATGCTTTGACATTGGCTGTGGAGGCCATTTCTTACTAGAGAGACTGAATTCCTTTGTAGTACTGCTGTGAATTGATTCTACATTAGCAATCAGCTCTTCATATATACATGAGAGAGAGCGAGAGAGAGAGTGAAGGAGAACAGGATTCAGCAAATCCTTGGAAGACTTTCAGAGGTTCATCTAGCTTATACTCAGTAAAACACATGCACTTGACTGTTTGCATAATGCATAATGCCCTTCGCCAAGGAATAGTTTGTATTGGCTTTCATTTGTGCACAAGGTAGCTGACAAAAAAGAAGCAATATCACATCATCTTCTAGGCCTATTATTTCTACATCTGTGTATGACTATAGACATCCCTTTACTCCTTAAAATATTCAAGAGTGTTTGAGATGTAGGCCTTGAGGCTGTAGGTGAATTCACATGGAATGACCCACATATGGGGCCCAAAAATACTGTAAAACACAAAAAAACTGTAAGTTTGATGTGATCCATGAGGACTCCCCCAAGGGTGACACACAGTAGCAGCAGCACCAAGAGAGGTCTGGAGATCTGTGTTGAGGCAGCTGCTGTGAGAGTTTGTGCCCTGAATTTTTAATCCAAGAGGACCTACAGTACATGTTGCACATCTATCTATCTATCTATCTATCTATCTATCTATCTATCTATCTATCTATATTCATGGAAGATGTGGACACAGCAACTGAATTCAATATGCAGTCACCCTTGTTGTGTCAAACCAAATATAATAACAATATAATATAATAATAGGAATTATACAAAGTATTTTAAAGGGGGTAAAATGGAGAAAAGGATTACAGTATTATACTGGTTTACTTTGAATTGTACGGTATTGTTACTGTAAAATAAAATACAGTAGTATTGTATTTCTGAATTAAGAAAAAGTTTAACAGTGTGTATGAGTATGAATTAAACGACTGAATGAATTAAAAGACGTTTTGTTTTCCACAGCATGACTGCATTCGATTAGTCTGATTAATAAGGTGTTGGTCTGCCCTTAATAACTGAACTAGAAAAAGGAGTTTTAACACCTCGTCACATTTTAATATCCATTGCAGATTTCTGTTGCTTGTCAAATTGAACTGATGTTCTGCCATTGAGTCAGCCGTGAGCTAGGAGCCTTCATTTGGTAACACATCAATTAGCCTCTCCGGTGTCATTACCGATTGACGTCAATGTGCAACAAATCATGACTTCAATGTTTAGTGCACTTTAGTTCACCCAGGTTAATGGAAGACTGCTCCAAGATGTGCAGTTCATCATTGTATCAAATTACGGATGAATAATTGGTTTGTAGCCTACTAGAACATTCTATCATGTGTGTTGAGTTTGTGCCTAAAGCCCCCTTGGCAAGTCTGTTTACCTTCATATAACAACTTCAATGTCATTTAAAAGGAGAACAAACTTGTAATTGGGATCAGTGACAAACTCACAGTAAAACCCATAATCCCATATTTACTTGCTACTTCATTTTTTAACTGTTCCCTCACAGAATATTGTGACCTATTTGAATAATACTTGTTACTATGGATTGTGATGATCCACTTACACCAATTAGAAACAGGCGTCTATCGCTGACATGATGGACCCCTTGGGTTAAAACCCAAGACCACAACCCACAGACAACCAACAGAGGCATTTTCATCCCAGAAGTAGAAGATGCCAGCTAAGTATCCAGGCCAAACTTCATCCCAGATTGAGGTAATTGGTGGGCTAACTCAGGGGCCATGACTCGATTTTGGTCATTGTGATTCTCTCTCTCTCTCTCTGTGTGTGTGTGTGTGTGTGTGTGTGTGTGTGTGTTTGTTCTAAAATCTGTTAATTCACAGATTCAAATGACCCCACAGAGACGCTGATGAACAGACTCCAGCTCACTGGCCTCGCTGTCCTCTCAAACCACTGTTGCCAAGTAACAGCCGTCAAGTGTGTGACCTTACTGTCTAGTGAGAGAAGTGGACGCACATAGCCACTTGCCTTGACAGATGTTGCATTATGAAAACTAGTTTTTCAATTATATGAGTTGGTCATGTTCTACTGAAAAGGCAAAGTTCATAAGTCAAAGTGACCTTTACCGTCAATCAGACTATGCAACAGCAATTACACAGAAGAATGAAGTCCAAATGTGAATTGTTAATTCCAGTAACACTGACCGAAATGTCATGTATGGTCTCTAGTGTCACAAGTAGAACAACGCTCTACTAAGTTAAACTAAAGTTAGCTACATTTATAATGATGATGAATGAAGATACCTAGTTAGCCAGCTAACGAAGCAACAGTTATCAACGTGTCCTCAACATCACAGCGGACAGTTTAAACAAAATAAAAAATGCATCAAGCTCCTTTTTTATTTATTTTCATTTATCCCCTTCTTTTCTCTGTTGATTTTTTTAATTTGTGAACCCCCATATAGGTCTACCAGGCACACAACAAGACGCTACTGTACATATGGTGCTGAGTCACGATCATCTTGGTACAGACTAGTTGGTTACAAGATTACAGTAATACCAGACTGGTGAAAAATTGGGTACTGTGGGCAATGGGCAATTAGCCTGGCAAATGCCAAACTAAAATCACAAGTGATATTTAGTCTGGAGACCTACCTATTGCATTTCTCGTAGCGGAAGCATCGTTTACGATTGTCCAGAGCCGTTTATTGGGCACTACGAATGTCTATCATAGCGTCTGTACATACCTCGGAGCCAATACCAGAGCCCCCACGTGACGTAAAATGCAATCGAGGGCCGTACAAATCCCTTTTTGTTCTGCGATTGGATACCGAAAGTAGGCAAGAAAAACGGCCTTGGTCACCATGCTGCTTTGCAGAGTGAAATGAAATAAGCGTGCAAAGGAGCATGGGAACTCCCAGGCTAATGGGCAATGTGGGCTCAGAAGCTTCTAGCCACAAAGGAGAGATTACTGATAGGCCTAAATAGCACATATTTCATCAACTCGTATCTTGTACCTCGTATTCTCACAACATGTATTCTAGGGTTCTAGCATACTGTATTAGCCTACTGTATGTATTTATAGCTTCTGAGAGATGCTTGCTTGTCTGTCCTGTCCACCAACATAACTGTGGAATTGGAACCAACGCGCAGGTATATTTCTATATACAGTAGGTACAACTTTGAAACAATTTTTAAAATTGCAGCACATTATCTGGGTTTTTACTCATTTCATTCCCATGTATTTCATGTACAGTGATCTCATGCATGAAATAAACTGCCCTACACACCACGTGATTAGTTCCAAACATTATGTTTGAAGATTATGATTTCAATTAGGAAAAATCTTTAGATCCTTCTTTGGTTTTGAAATGCAATATGTATTTTTCTTCTTCCTATATCATACTTTAGCTCCTTGTCATCATACATCAAAGGCCTGTGTCTGAAACACTCTCAATTTTCATAACAAGGAATGCTATTAGACAATGGCTTTATTGGTGTGTCTGGATGAAAGCCATTGCGGTTTTTCTGTTTGTCGGTGCATGATAGATGTGATGAACGCCCACAAGGGAACACAATAATGTCAGACCCAGCTGCTCATCAGCATCCAGACCACACAGAGGTGTGTTTGGAAGGGAAGGATCTGTGGAGTGGGCCCTTGGGGCCACTTCATATGTCCTATGGACAATCACTGACCACCATGGCGATGGTGGACCCACTTTGTGTGTGTGTGTGTGTGTGTGTGTGTGTGTCTGTGTGATAGTGTAAGTGTGTGTGCATAAGTCTGTTTGTGTGCGTGCGTGGGTATGTGTGCATTTGTGGGTTTTTTTTCTATCCATTGGTGAGAGTGCATGCAGTTTTATTCATATCGGCGAGAAGGAAGACTACAATGCAAATAGACTGACTTTCTCAAAGACAAAATATGGGCTAGCACTTAACCATGGTAAAGTAAATGAGTGTAATTCATTCCAATAATTCCAACTTGAGTTATAAAAATTAACCTCCTGCTGTATGCCATTAAGCAAACAGTGTTACAGATGGAGGTTGGGCCGGAACAGAAGGAGACAGATTTTAGTAAACCAAAAAAATGTAGTCTATATTTAAAATGCCTTTCTTTTAAATATTTAATGCAGTCAGCTACAGCACAGCTTTTGTAGGAATATTAACATAAACATTAACATAAAAGGAAGAAATTGAAGTGCAGTATTATTAATTTAAGACATGTTGTATTTCTGCTCTTCGGGTTAAGCCAAACAAGCATCAAAATTGTAAACAAGTCTTTAAGAAGAACACCAGCACAACACTAACATTTATCCATACATCAGGCTGTACCAGTGAATGGGTGATATGATGCATACCTAAAAAACTTTATAATTGTAGGATGTTCTTCTATCTTGAACAATACAATTAGCCTACATTCAGAATGGTGTCTGCTTCTCTTCATCTGAGAGATTTTCTGAGTTTTTGGGGTCCTGTCGAGGGCAAAGATCTTCAGCTCTATAGAGATGTTGCGGTTACGTCACGAAAAGTAGAACGTTGAACTACTGGCAGGAAAAATTGGAAGAACGGCACCATGGACAGCGCTACATTTGTACGCACAGAATATACGTCCCATTTCCAACTTCAAGAAATTGATCTATATGTTAAAAAACTCCAGCGACTTCAAATAGCAGACCCCTATAACGTTCCTGGCTTACTTTTTAATTCAATTCGGAAACAAAAAGATGTTCCAGACCTAAATTATCCTGACATATACAACTATTTGATTAACTACCCTTCAGTATACACTGGCAGCTCTTTAACAGCCTACAAAAGTCTAGAAGGATATAAATGGACACAGTCAGGATTTGTGCCAGCTGTCCAAATTTGGACTGTAGCAGACACATTTTTGTAATTACAGGAAAAGTAAGTGTGACTGTTTTCTGTGATAGGTAGACTTATCAGACAGTTAGCGTTAGCCTTAACAACTAGCTATCGATATCTAGCTACCCTAATAACGTTTTAGTTGTTTGTAGGTTTACTGTGCATGTATTCACTTTTTCTAATCGTTTAACAGGTGAATCATTCTCAAAGGCTCAATGACCCACAACTGAGGCCATGAGTTGTCATCCGTAACCCCCTTTTCACACTGCATACGTCCGTCGACGGATCTCATTGAATTTGAATGGAGCTTTCACGAAATGCATTGTGGGTCCGTCCGTCAAAACAGCTCCGTTGTGTCCGTCGAAAAGTCAATCGGAATTGAAAGAATTGACTCCCCCTCCGCCAGACACCTCCCCCATTGTCCGCCAACGGACAGATGCAGTGTGAACGTAAGGTAAGGATGAGATTGTACTTGGAGCTCACTGTAACTGTACAGCTGGTTTGGGGGGATGCTGCTTACATGTGTCCACTGTGCTGTTTTGGCTTTGGCTGCAAAACGAAGCACCAGGAGTAGCCGTAACCTCAGTAAAATGCAAATGGTCTGCACCAAGTGAGACAGCAAGGAGAAAAGTGCCCTACAAACATGTTTTTTTCCAGCAGGGAAATCATCTGCCAGGGTGTTTTTCATGAGGGTCATAATGCCAGAGCTATTAGCCAAACACTACACTGCCCCAAAGCCCAGCAGTTTGCCACCATATGTTGATGATGAGGAAAAGTGGTGTTACTGTAGGGGACCCGAGGCAGGCAAAATATAACACTGTACATCACGCTTTTGCACTTACAAGAAATTCCATCAAACCTATCAAAATGAAAAGAGTCCCTTGTGGGGGGTGTGCCCCAGCTGCAGAAAAATTGCATCAAAGGAAAATTAGTCAGAAAGCCACTTTCCTGGGTATCATGTTTATCATTAGCCTGTTATACCAGACTATATCATAAGAATGTATAGTCTGGAGACCACCAAAAGACTGTGCCTCAATGGAGGGGTGGGTGCTTGTATTGTCTTTCAAACTGCCTCTCCACGTAATAGGCTAGCGTTCCGGCCAGTGGTGCCAGCTGGTATATCAAACATTTCCCGTAGCCCGTTGGTAACACAGCAAAGCCAAGGGGGTTATATATAAACTGGAGACAACAACCAACTCCCCGCCCTCCATAGAACTGAATGGCTGAGGCTAGGCTAGTAAATGCAGCGAACACTTTTTCACAAGCTCCTCAAGAAATAAGCAAAGAGTAACCAGAGATCATGAAATATTGCTTTTGCTATGCCCGGAAAAAATAACATTTCGCATGTAACCGCCCAATTTTAATAAAAGCCGTAAACGGGCTCTGGAATTACCTCAAGTTAGCCCAAATAGCTAGCTAATGTTAGCTAACATTGTTGGTTTAAGCTACATAGCTAGGCTAGCGATAACAGGCTCACTTTTAATACCAGGTTAGTTAGGCTATTATAAAACTTGCCTACACATACAGTATCATATAAAGATATTCTTTTGTACATTTTGCTGTAGAACTAGAGCAATATGGTAGTATTTAATATCAAATAAGTATTCTTATGTAGGTAGTTTACTTTCGGTGACAGCTAAAATGAATTAAGTAAGATTTATTATAAGGAAATGTTATACCTCTCATTCATTTTTCCTCATCATTGTTTCTCTTTATTGTAAATGAGAACATACAAGAGAGTGAGTAACAGGTGTGCATACAGTGAGCAGAGCCTCAAAGAGGCTCTCAAATCTATTGGAGAGGGAGCGCCATTGAAGGCAGCAGCGCAGCGCTTTGGGGTGCCTCCCAAAACCCAAAGGCGGCACAAAAACAATCAAGTTTTGGAACCTGGGACAACTGCTCTAGGGAGGAAGGCAGTTTTTGGAGCTTAGAGCTTAGCAGACACATACAGATGTTTGGTCTTTCGACCAGAGATGTGAGGCGGCTTGCTTTCAATCTGGCTGAAAAGCTGAAAATCAAGCACAACTTCAACCCAGAGCACAAGATGGCTGGAAAGGACTGGCTGTATGGGTTCATGAGGCGTCAGGGTACCTTGTCTGTCCGTACCCCACAGGCTATCAGCATCTCGAGGATGGTGGGATTTAATAGGTCCAAAGTCAATATGTTTTTTGATGTGTATGAAGGAGAGCTGTGGAAATTAATGGAGATAGATCCAACTCGCATTTGGAATGTGGATGAGACAGGGGTGCAGAATGTCCAGAGGCCCCACAAGATCGTGGCAACGAAAGGGACGAGGCAGGTGGCCAGAGTGACTAGTGCCGAGAGGGGCTTCACTATAACAGTGGTGTGCGCAATGAGTGCTGCCGGTCAGTTTGTGCCACCAATGTTTATCTTTCCTCGTAAAAGGATGAAAGAGTGCCTGCTGTACGGTGCCCCTGCTGGGTCTGTTGGGGCTGTGTCAGATTCTGGATGGATTGACAGTTGTCTTTTTGTTCAGTGGCTTTGTCATTTCTGCAATGTTGTTGGCAGTACTAACTCATAGGGAACAACTGTTCAATGACCACAATAAATAAATTAATGAGTCCAGCCCACTTAATAACAAACACAACATTGTATTATCTTGCTTACCTGATATATGGTAACTACACATCAACACTATGGTGAAAGAGGCAAGACAGCATCTGTACCATCTCAGACTGCTTAGGAAGTTCAGGATTTCTACTGAGCTGCAGAAGTCTTTTTACACTGCCACCATAGAGTCCATTGTATCTGGGAACTATCTACTTGGTATGGAAACTGCACCTGTCAGGATAAAATCACCCTCAACAGAGTAATTCACTGTACCGAAAAGATCACAAAATCTGCCAGGGTTACAGGGCCTATATTCCAGGAGATGCCATTCTAAGGCAAAGAGGATTATTAAAGACATTCACCACCCGAGTCATAACATGTTTGAAAGACTGCCATCAGGAAAACGGTTCCGTTCTCTGAAATCCAGAACTGAGAGATTAAGGAAGAGCTTCTTTCCTCAAGCCATAAGGTTTATGAACTCATAGATCTGCTACTTGCTCTAATATTTTATGTATTATTTATTATACATTATTATTATAAATGTAATTGTTGCACATGGAGTTAGTCGCAATATACATTCCACTGCTCTTTGTAACTACGAATATGCATGTGACAAATAAAATCTTGAATCTTGAATAAAATAATTGTGCAAAACAATGTCCATTGGCAGTTTGGTCCCATCTCTCAGGCTTTCGTTGGGAACTCTTTGCTCTTTTGATGGCAGCTATCCATTTATTTCTCTGTTCTGTGTTTTTAGGAAGACGGTAAAAAGATTTTCCACTGCCTTTGGCACGTTTATTTTTGCACCCAGGGGCACAACAACTATCTACCATTTTTTCTCTCTTCTTTTTCTGCAATCGCCTACTCTCTTCAATAGCTTCAATAACAATGGCTGTATTTCTACTGTCACTTTATGTCACAATATAAACTTCTCAACGATCTGTGTGGTATCAATAGCCTAGAACTCTAGACGCGCTCTAGCGGTAGCAAATAGAATTCGCTCAGCGAGTACGTCTAGTGATGAGCCATAGGTCAGACCTTGATTGTGTCTGAGCTTACTACACTCCATAGAAATATACACTAGAAAGGCCGATGACAACAGTCGTCAATGAGAGCACTCGCGTTGCAGAGCCGCCATCTTGGAACATTACTTCTCTCCTATTCAGCTAATGGATTTGAAGTCAACTCAAATTAAATTTTCCGTAAAGCTACAAATTTACAAGCGTCTGTTTCTTTTTTTGGTCATTACATGTTAGACACGTATCCACAATTTTATTAAATAATTTAAAAACAAATTTCGTAATTATTACCTTACTAGTCTAATACCACAATCACAATATTTTTTAAATGGATAAATATGACTAAACAAATATTGTAGACAGAGAGAGGAAGAAAAGACGATAAAACTGCCAAACAGGTGAAGTTGCAAAATCAAGCCCAACTAGCAGCAGCAGCTAACTGTAGCATAGCCCTCTGGTGTAGCCTACCAGCAACATTCTCTGCAGGAGTCTGCCATTAGAGCACCAAGTTTTGTAGCCTGGGGTATCGCCAAGACGGTCGCTCATTTTTTTAAAAAAAACTTCACAAAGTTGTTGGTAAGTACCTTAACTAATTGTGGAGGTGAGAGCAAACACTGTTTTCAGCTCACTTTTAACAAAAAACAGGGACAGTTTAGGACTGTGGCATTTTGCTGTTCGCTAAGGCATTCGTTTTTAAAATCTGACACTTTGAAAATTTGTATTAATAACATTTATTACGTATTTCATACCGGCCTCCTATGTGCTCCCCCACTAATCCGCACAGCCCGCCTAGTTCGAAACGGGTAGCTTCTCCGAGAATGGCGGTCGAAGGGGAGACTGCCTAGGTCCGCAGCGGGTTAAGGGAATCATTGCGCAACTGTGCCAGTCCGCAGGAACTGAGGGGCAGACACTAGCAAATGGAGCACTTAAAAACACTTGTTCCTCATGTGCACACCAATCACAGCCCATTTCCTCCATTTAACACACCTGTAGCTCATAGGCCTTTTTCACATAAACATGGCCGACTTCCGTTTTCAAGGGAGGTCGATGCGTGCTCATTTCCTGTTAGCTTCAAGCTAATAGCCGTAAACGGGCTTTGCCTATGCTGATGCCTGAGCATGGTAGCCTGACATAGCCCGACCATAATACTGCTGTTCATCCGTATTCATGGTCTGGAGGTTCTTTAACCTGACGCGATTATACTGCGGAGGGGAGGGCATTCACTTCTGGTTTGAAACGATTGGATAGCTTGTCTAATCAGCTTCGCTTATTGGCCGGTAGACTCTCTACCGATGTAAACACGCCCCAGAGGACCGTTCCCAGACCATGGATACGGATGAACATTCGTATTATGGGCGGGCTATGTCAGGCTATGAGCATGGTGCAAGTAAGAAGCAGACTGGTGTTGCATATCTCACTGTTCAAACAACAAACATAAACAGCCATATTTGTCATTTCATGCTTTCCCCCATGACGATAAACGTAGCACAGTGTGGATTTGTGCAATAGGAAGAGATAAAAGTCCACATTTTTATATCAGCGGTTCACTTTCTGCAGCATGCTAGAGCATGCAGCATGCTAACAACAAGTGATTATAAGATGATCAAGAAGGATACGCCGCCTTGTATTTTTCTGTGGATAACTGACAGACTTGCAGCCACAAAATCGGTTTTTGAGAGGTCAGTGGAAATATAAGGATTTGATGCCTGTGATTTTGGTGTTACTGGTGAACTCAGATCTTGTGTTGGCGAAGCATGACTGTATGACTCTGTATGGGTGAAGCCGCTAGCATAGCTTAGCCCTCGACTACGTCAGGTCAATTGCAGGTAATGTTACGTTTCTGACAGATTTTTGGTGTTACTGGTGAACTCAGATCTTGTGTTGGCGAAGCATGACTGTTACAGTCATTGTTGAGTAGGACTCTGTATGGGTCTGTATGGTTAGCTTAGCCCTCGGCTACGTCCGGTCAATTGCAGGTAACGTTACGTTTCTTTTCTTTTATTATCGGAGTATACGAAAAAACAAAATATCTAACTAAATACTTAACATATACTTAATGTAGCTAAGCTAATACCAGCCGTCAGGAACAGAGCAGAAATATATCTACCGCATATATAATTCACAAACTTTTCAAAATATTACAAAAAAACGTATGTCAACATTGATTTACATCTAATTTGACAGAAAATACACCAATTTCACGATTACTTACTTACTTACTTATTCCAGCCAGTAAGTGCAGTCATATGTCACAATACTCTTCCCACGTGTTAATCCTCTCAATGTCATAGCTCTGATAAACGTCCTGATGAATCGATCCAGATAAAGGATGGACGGACGGGCGGGGCACCAAGTGTGATTAACAGG
This sequence comes from Sardinella longiceps, assembly GCA_027497455.2. Taxonomy (NCBI): domain Eukaryota; kingdom Metazoa; phylum Chordata; class Actinopteri; order Clupeiformes; family Clupeidae; genus Sardinella; species Sardinella longiceps. The sequence goes on along the minus strand of JAODXP020001163.1, from coordinate 2,385 downwards.
TGAACATGTGACTTAAAACTAAAGTCATTCTAAAAGTAAATGAAATGCGCTTGAAATAAATGGTGGCGCATGGAATTACATGAGACTGAATATGAAGTCTCATTCAAAACTAGATTTGTAATTCCATGGAAATTACATAGTGCATGCAAAAAGTTTGAAAATGTTACAAAAATGAAGCTGTTGTTAGACCGTTGCTAGGGCGGATATGAACTAAAACATTATATAGAACACTATAGAACTAAAACATGATATAGTTTCTAGGCCATCAATGTTGAAGTTGTTTCTGAGAAGTTGCAAGTTTGCTTAAAGTACAAGTTTTGTGCAAAAATGTCTGACTATAGAAATAAAACATGATATAGTTTCTAGGCCATCAATGTTGAAGTTGTTTCTAAGATGTTGCAAGTTGCTTAAGGTAGTTGCTAGGACGTTGCTAAGGCGGACATGGCAGTTGCTATGCCGGTTGCTACGTTGATCATGTTGATTGCTACGTTGATTGATACATCACCAATGTTAAAGTTGTTTCTAAGATGTTGCAAGGTTGCTTAAGGTAGTTGCTAGGACGTTGCTAAGGCGGACATTGCGGTTGCTATGCCGGTTGCTACGTTGATCATGTTGGTTGCAATGTTGATTGCCATGTCATCAATGTTGAAGTTGTTTCTAAGAAGTTGCAAGGTTGCTTAAGGTTGTTGCTAGGGTGTTGCTAAGGCGGACATGGCGGTTGCTACGCTGATCATGTTGGTTGCCATGTTGATTGCCACGTCATCAATTTTGAAGTTGTTTCTAAGAAGTTGCTTAAGGTTGTTGCTAGGCCGTTGCTAGGGCGGACATGTGGGTTGCTATGCTTGTTGGTACGTTGATCATGTTGGTTGCCATGTTCATTGCTATATCATCATTGTTGTAGTGGTCACTAAGACATTACAAGGGTGCTTGAAGCTGTTGCTAGGCCGTTGCTAGGGTGGACATGTCGGTTGCTATGCTGGTTGCTACGTTGATAATGTTGGTTGCCATGTTTAATAGCCAGATCATCATTGTTGGAGTGGTCACCTACGCCATTAGAAGGGTGCGGGAAGCTGTTGCTAGGCCGTTGCTAGGGCGGACATGTCGGTTGCTATGCTGGTTGGTGCGTTGATCATGTTGGTTGCTATGATCAGTGCTAGATCATCATTGTTGGAGTGGTCACTAAGACATTAAAAGGGTGCTGGAAGCTGTTGCTAGGCCATTGCTAAGGCGGACATGTTGGTTGCTATGACGGTTGCTACGTTGATCATGTTGGTTGCTATGTTCATTGCTAGATCATCATTGTTGGAGTGGTCACTAAGACATTACAAGGGTGCGGGAAGCTGTTGTTGGGCCGTTGCTATGGCAGACATGTCGGTTGCTATGCTGGTTGCTACGTTGATCATGTCAGTTGATAGTTTCATCATTGTTGCCATTTCATCATTGTTGGAGTGGTCACTAAGACATTAAAAGGGCGCTGGAAGCTGTTGCTAGGACGTTGCTAGGCGCGGACATGTCGGTTGCTATGTTGGTTGCTACATTGATCATGTTGGTTGCTATGTTCATTGCGAGATCATCATTGTTGGAGTGGTCATTAAGACATTACAATGGTGCTGGAAGCTGTTGCTAGGCAGTTGCTAGGGCGGACATGTCGGTTGCTATGCTGGTTGCTACGTTGATCATGTTGGTTGCCATGTTGGTTGCCAGATCATCATTGTTGGAGTGGTCCCTAAGACATTACTAGGGTGCTGGAAGCTGTTGCTAGGGCGGACATGTCGGTTGCTATGCCGGTTGCCACGTTGATCATGTTGGTTGCTATGTCTAGTGTTTGGTCATCATTGTTGGCATGGTTCCTAAGATGTGTCAAGGATGCTGGAAGCAGTTGCTAGGGCTGGTATGGTAGTTGCTAGGCTGTTGCTGGGGCTGGATATAGTGGTTGCTATGTTGGTTGCCTGGCCATCAATGTGGAAGTTGTTGCAAGAAGTTGTAAAAAGTTGCAAAAACGTTGCAAGAAGTTGAATTGTATGATAGTTGGATGAATACAGCTTGTTACAATAGTTAAATTAGTTGTAAACAATGGACGCAGCCTTCGGCTGCATCAAACAGTTGATTGACAATGATTACATAAAAAGTTGCTTATTGTACAGTTGTTTAAAAATGTTGAAATGTTGCTTTAATAGCCCGTTCAGCTGGTAATAGTTTCTAGTTGTCATAGAATTCTCATGGATTTCCAATGTTCCGACTGCCAGCAGGACCAGTGGAATGTTTACACTACAGTGGCTAAGGTGACAACAATGCTAAATTGAATGCTGAGAGTTCCACCATTCATTTCAACGGGAATTTTGACGCTAGTTTTTCGCCAATAGCGCAAAAAACGTAAACGTTATG
>JAODXP020001162.1:20000-21879 GCA_027497455.2 Sardinella longiceps | reverse complement strand
GTGCTAAACTCCATCAAAATATATCATGAGTGTTTAAGCATGTAGCTAGAGGTTTGGGAATTCCAAACTGTTTCCTCCATTTACAGTATAGCTTTGCAAATACTTGTTTATACAATAAACACATTCAGCCATGCTTGCTCTTGTTCCATCAACTAGATTCAATTCAATTCAATTTTATTTGTAGAGCGTTCAAATACAGTGCATTGTCTCACGGTGCTTTACATGGAAGCATCCATGAGTGAGAGGGGCAGAGCATTAATATCAGAGACTTCTGCACAAAGTACATACTTTTAAAGGTTTTAGCATTATAGACTTCTGCGGAGAGCACATACTTAGAAAGGTTTGTGTGTGTGTGTGTGTGTGTGTGTGTGTACCGTATGGTGGCGTAGTGAGGTTGAGACAGAGCAGGTGGTATGCTTTGGGGCAGTCCTTGCTGTATGTGTGTGTGTGTGTGTGTGTGTGTTTACCGTATGGCGGCATAGTGAGGTTGAGACACAGGAGATGGTATGCTTTGGGGCAGTCCTTGCTGTGTGTGTGTGTGTGTGTGTGTGTGTGTGTGTGTGTGTGTGTGTGTGTGTGTGTGTGTGTGTGTGTATGGCGGCGTGGTGAGGTTGAGACAGGGAGATGGTATGCTTTGGGGCAGTCCTTACTCTGTGTGTGTGTGTGTGTGTGTGTGTGTGTGTGTTTACCGTATGGCGGCGTGGTGAGGTTGAGACACAGGAGGTGGTATGCTTTGGGGCAGTCCTTGCTGTGTGTGTGTGTGTGTGTGTGTGTGTGTGTGTGTGTGTGTGTGTGTGTGTGTGTGTGTGTGTGTTTACCGTATGGCGGCATGGTGAGGTTGAGACACAGGAGATGGTATGCTTTGGGGCAGTCCTTGCTGTGTGTGTGTGTGTGTGTGTGTGTGTGTGTGTGTGTGTGTGTGTGTTTACCGTATGGCGGCGTGGTGAGGTTGAGACACAGGAGGTGGTATGCTTTGGGGCAGTCCTTGCTGTGTGTGTGTGTGTGTGTGTGTGTGTGTGTGTGTGTGTGTGTGTGTACCGTATGGCGGCGTGGTGAGGTTGAGACACAGGAGATGGTATGCTTTGGGGCAGTCCTTGCGGTGTGTGTGTGTGTGAGTGTGTGTGTGTGTGTGTGTGTGTGTGTGTGTGTGTGTGTGTGTGTGTGTGTGTGTGTGTGTTTACCGTATGGCGGCGTGGTGAGGTTGAGACACAGGAGGTGGTATGCTTTGGGGCAGTCCTTGCGGTCGCACATGACCAGCTCTCCTCCCTCCCCGCAGCAGAAGCAGCGATACTCCTGAGACTCCGCCTTCATCTTACGCTTCCGCGGCTTCAGCTTGGAGTTACGCACCTTCTCCTCCTTCTCCATGACAACCGCACTCTGGAAACACACACTAAATTAGCAACTATGTTGGTTGCGATAAAATTTCACATTGCAGACTAACTAACTAAGTTGCAACTAAGTTAGCAACTATGCTTTTGGGAGATGGACTCCAGTTTTTCTGTACCTACTGTATTTGCGTGTTTCTAGTCTCACCTTGGGCTGAACCCCCAGGAATCCACTGCAGTTGTCGGCTCCGCAGTGGCACGATGTTCGTCCATTCCCCAGGCAGTCAAGGTTATAGTTGAATGTCAACTCCGTGTCTGTGAACGGTCACATATTCACATTCACACAGACAGAACAGAAACAGCATAAAACAGCATAAAACACTTCACAATGACGCAATATACATCACAAAAATACTGAGACTCATCATTAAGCCAGTAGTAAATATCTATAGTTGAAGGTCAACTCTGTGTCTTTGGATATTCACATTCATAAAGTTAGAACAGGAATCCCATAAAACACATGGAAGTGGCAGTGTTTCAAAATCACAGTGACA
>JAODXP020001162.1:0-17500 GCA_027497455.2 Sardinella longiceps | reverse complement strand
GACACATATTCACACACATACCTAGGCATACACAGACTGACCTTGTGAATGTGTATGTATGTGTGTGTGCATGTGTGTATGAATATGTGTCAGACAGACTGACCATGTGTGTGTGTGAGTGTGTGTGAATGTGTGTCAGACAGACTGACCTTGTGTGTGTGTGTGTGTGTGTGTGTGTGTGTGTGTGTGTGTGTGTGTGTGTGAATATGTGTCAGACAGACTGACCTTGTGTGTGTCTGAATATGTGTCAGACCGACCTTCTTGAGGTCCTGTTTGATGGTTAGGTGTGTGTGGGTGTGTGTGTGTGTGTGTGTGTGTGTGTGTGTGTGTGTGTGAATATATGTCACACAGACTGACCTTCTTGAGGTCCTGTTTGGTGGTGAGTCCCCAGCCGCGGTCGTCTGTCTTGACGACTTCGGTGTCAGGGTACTGGCGTCGGGAGAAGCTCTGGTTGTGGCATCGCTCGGCGGCGGGGCAGACCTGCGGGTGGCACTCGTACTGCAGCATGCGGTTCAGGCACTGCGAGTCCTGGCCGCATGGGCGTTCGTCAGACGGACGGCAGTTGCAGCGCGGAATCTCCGACAGGTCCGCTAAGTGCACCTGCACCTTCCCTACTGGCTTGTTGGACTGTAGAGGGGAGGGGGTGGGGTTAGAATGTTAGAATGTTTTCTGAGAAACTTCACTTTTGAGGTCTAGGGGTGTGTGTGTGTGTGTGTGTGTGTGTGTGTGTGTGTTACAATTGATGAGTTCTGTAAGAGTGTGTGTGTTTTACATTGATGGGGTTGTAGGGTGTGTGTGTGTGTGTGTGTGATGTGTGTGTGTGTGTGTGTGTGTTGCCTTGATGGGTTTGTAAGATGGGGGTCTGTAAGTGTGTGTGTGTGTGTGTTACCTTGATGGGTTTGTAGGGTGGGGGTCTCCTGGAGTTGCGCTCCTGTTCCAGGGCCTCTTTAGTTTCCCTCTGGGCTTTCAGCTCCTGAAACCTCCTAGCAGCTTCCTCTAGGGCTGCGCGCACACACACGCGCACACACACACACACACACACACACACTTTACTCATGATGTTCTTAATAGTTGTGTAAATTAGCTCAGCTAAAAACACGATGAATACAACAGATGACTGTCTCAAGTTCATCTATTTCTTTGTGATCAGTCGCTATCTTAATTAACCTTTAGAATAATAACAATAACAATAACAATTTGACATGATTCCAAAAAGTGATTCAACCCTATGTATTTCAGCACCATGTGAAATTTTCCACAATAGAAACATACCTTGACACACACACAGACACACACACTACTACACTACAACACATTAACACACACTAACAGAAACAAAATCTCCACAACAAAATAAATGACAGAAATCAATTTCCATCAACAGGGGCCTGGTCTCACCTTTCTTGAAGGTCTTGTTGATGCCAACTTGGCCCTCACACACACAGCACACACACACACACACACACACACACAGAGAGAGAGAGCTATATTAACACACCTTTCTTGAAGGTCTTGTTGATGCCTACTTGTCCCTCGGCGAAGTTCTTGTCGCTCTCCACGTAGGGGAACACGCGGCCCTGGTTGCTCCAGTAGTAGTCGTGGGAACCGAAGAAGAAGACGGGGAAGTCGCCAACGTCGTGCTTCAGCGTCTGGATGTTGGACGGAACCAGACGGGGGTTGCAGATCTCAGCCGGCCACCACCTGCCAAAGGAGAACAGGGTTTTAAAGGAGAACGTGTGCTAACACACAGATCAGTGTCAGAGGAGGAAGCATGTTCTAACACACATTTCAGTGTCAGAGGAGAACGAGTGCGAATACACAGCTCAGAGTGAGAGTAGAACGTGTTCTAATACACAGCTCATCGTTGGAATAGAACGTGTGCTAATACACAGATCAGTGTCAGAGGCAAAGATTCTAGAACCACATAGAGAACCCCCCACTACTATAATACACCTTTTCTCAAGAGATACTGCTGTGGCCAGACTGCCATGTTATTCCCGATTGTGAGTGTGTGTGTGTGTGTGTGTGTGTGAGACTCACCGGTAGTTGCCCAGTTGCCCAGTTTGACCCAGACGATTTGCTTGTAGTAGCAATGTGTGTGTGTGTGTGTGTGTGTGTGTGTGTTTGTGAGACCCACCGGTAGTTACCCAGTTTGACCCAGACGATCTGCTTGTAGTGAGTGTAGTGTGTATGTGTGTGTGTGTGTGTGTGTGTGTGTGTGTGTGTGTGTGTGTGTGTGAGACTCACCGGTAGTTACCCAGTTTGACCCAGACGATCTGCTTGTAGTGAGGCTTCTTCCCGGCCCGACACTCACTGCAGAGCCACACCCCGTCCGGCATCTCCATGTTCAAACATTCCGGGTGAAACGCCGCTGGACAGGCCTCACAACATAGCAGTCTTCCTCCTTCGCACACACACACACACACAGATACACACACAAACACACACAGTGACACACACAGGCATACACACGCACAGGAGCACAAAGGGTTATTACGTGCAAGTCTTCCATCCAAAAGGCAGGGGGCGACATTCTGCAAAACTTATCCCTTGGCAGGCAGGCAGTCAGGAGGTAAGGCGGGCAGAGGAGCAGTATGGCAAGGCAAGGTCATGAACTCTTCCTGCCAGAAATACTTCAGACCACCAGAATTTTTATTCTTATTTTTATTTTTTTGAAAGAGGATTCTTTTTCTGCACGCATAGGCCTCCAAGACTGGCAAACACAGGCACGCACGCACGCACACACACACACACACACACAGACTCACACACACACACACAGACACACACACACACACACACACACACACACACACACACACACACACACAGCACAGCTGTCTTCTTCATCACTTCTACCTGCCATGGCTGCCCTTTTCCACTTCCACTTGTGGAAAAAGATTCAAAATGAAGAGTTTTTTGGAACTCCGCCTCAGGATAAGTTTTGTATGAATGTGCCTTTAGGGAGGCAGGGAATTGGTTGGTTAGGATTAGGGGGCGGGGTAAAGGAGGGGATGTGCCTTTAGGGAGGCAGGGGATTGGTTGGTTAGGGTTAGGGGAAGGGGATAGGGAGGGGGAGGAGTGCCAAGTGCATGACTGGTGATTAAAGAGCCTGGAAATCACCACATATAAGTGCCACCATTCCAAAGCATGCAAGCTTCCCAGGTGATTGAGTGTGTGTGTGTGTGTGTGTGTGTGTGTGTGTGTGTGTGTGTGTGTGTGTGTGTGTGTGTGTGTGTGTGTGTGTGTGTGTGTGTGTGTGTGTGTTTCCCATCCTGGACCCTGTCTAGACACATTTTGGATGGCATTGTCAGCGAGGCTTATGATCTGAATGATTAAACCAACCACAGCAATGCTAACAGGTTGGACCACTGCTTGATTTACCAGCACAGTAGTTTTGGATCATGTTAAACCTATGAGAAGTCTCAGCATTAGAATCCACCATCATCCATCATCACACAGACTGGATTTTTTTATAATCCCAATACTTCCAATTCAAATTTTAATCCCACAGCCAATAAGAGCCCAATCTCAAACACTCTGTTTAGCCATTAAAGGATAGCTCCGGAGTGAATTCAAGCATAGCCCTGTTGAATGAGCCTGCTAAATACACTAGTTAGCAAGTGGAACCAAATGATTTGGAACAGCATAGACCGAACGTGAATGCAGAAGCGAACAAGCACTTTATACTGGATCAATGGAAACTCATTATTCGAAACCGAAAGTAAGATATGAGGTACCTATGCTGTCTATGCTGTTTGAAATTCTTTCATTCCATGCTAAATCTGTTGCTGTTAGAAGGCTCGTGCAACAGGGCTATGCTTAAACTTACTCCAGAGCTATCCTTTAAGGCAAAGCTAACCCCAAACACCATCCAAAACACACCCAAGCCCTCAACGCAAACGCAGCGCACTGGGATTGAGTTTCAGAAGACGGCCAACAAAATCAAAGACCAGCGCAAAAAGCATGAGGCGATCAGCAATTCATTGGAAGCACAAGCCAAGCGATTATTCAGAGCACGCCTGGAAGGTTGTGTGTGTGTGTGTGTGTGTGTGTGTGTGTGTGTGTGTGTGTGTGTGTGTGTGTGTGTGTGTGTGTGTGTGTGTGTAAGGAAGCTCCCCAAGTTGCCTTAAAGGATAGCTCTGGAGTAAGTTTAAGCATAGCCCTGTTGCAGGCAGCAGTGCATACACACACAAAAACATACACAAACGTATTGGCCTTTCCAGGACTGTGTCATTAGGCATGAGCGAGCGTGAGTGTGTGTGTGTGTGTGTGTGTGTGTGTGTGTGTGTGTGTGTGTGTGTGTGTGTGTGTGTGTCATTGCACAGGCGGCTTAATTAGGCATGTTCTTTGTGAACATGTTCTGGTTACTGGAAGCTCAAAACAGAATCAAAATCCCCCAAATAGCCTCTGACTCAGGACAGACCTTTCTGTCTGTCTGTCTGTCTGTGTGTGTGTGTGTGTGTGTGTGTGTGTGTGTGTGTGTGTGTGTGTGTGTCCAAATCTAAGGCCAGATCCAGAGTCAGGAGCCAGATAAAAACCAGGGGAGGCAAAACAAACAAACAAATAAACAAAAACAAAAATAAAAACCCATTCAAGCACGTGATTGGTCAAGCAAAAGCTGGGGTGGGAGGGGTCTCATGACAAAAGAGCTAAGTGCAAACTTAAAAACAGGAGTTTACCTTTGCCAATATTCTTTTGGGTAGCTGACGAAGAAGAAGGAATCATAGGTAATGTCATCAACTCAGCACGATTTGACTCAGACTCTTGAGTCAGAAGGAAGTGAGACTTAAAGGTATATGAGCTTAAAATGCGGTCAGAGTGGTCGTGCACTACAAGGCCTACACAGGACAAGACAAACAGGAAGAGAGATGAGACGCAGGGGGAAACTACCCGTGATTACAAAGAACCATACACACACACACACACACACTCACACACTCTCTCTCACACACACATATACGTAACTCACGCAGACACACACACAGTTGAAAATGAAAATCATTCACAGAAACACACAGACGAAGAAAAGAGGAAGATGACACACAAGTTGATGAGAATGGTGTAGGCTTGGGACCCAGTGCTGTTCACAAGTGTTAGTAGGGATGGATGTGTACTTAAGAACAGTACAGTACCCTCTCTACATAATAGACTAGAATCCAATAGGGATGGATGGAAGTGTACTTTAGAACAGTATCCTCTCTACATAATAGAATAATATCCAATAGAGATGGAAGTGTACTTTAGAACAGTATCCTCTATACATAATAGACTAGAATCCAATAGAGATGGAAGTGTACTTAAGAACAGTATCCTCTCTACATAATAGACTAGAATCCAATAGAGATGGAAGTGTACTTAAGAACAGTATCCTCTCTACATAATAGAATAGTATCCAATAGAGATGGAAGTGTACTTAGGAACAGTATCCTCTCTACATAATAAACTACTGTAGTGTCCAACGAAGAATTAGAATACATTACACTTCTCATGCACTGTTGCATGTTGGGAGCCCTGGGCTTTGTTAGGCCCCACTGCTCAGGACTGGCAACACTAGTCGCCCTAAACTAGTTAAACTATTCGTTTGGGATTCTTAATTAAGGCAGTTAATTAATTAATTAATTTATTAATTAATTGATTGAATGAGAATTAGGAAGAAGAGGAGGGGAAAAACATGAGGCAGAGCTAAGAAGTGCTGTTGCCTCTCTCTGTCAGGACCAATACAGAGCACATACACTCATCTCAAGCTACAGTACATCACACAAACAAGTGGTGCAATAATACAAAGAAAACACTTCTTTGAAACTTGTCGTAACGTGTCATTTCTCAGCACACAAATAGAGTTTTGAATTCTGAGAAAGCCTGTCAACAGAAACGTTTCCCATGCCCACACCATCTTAGAGAGATGACTAGAGTCAAGAGTTGCTTCTGCAGGCCAATCAGTTCATCTAATCTACAAGCTACAGCTACTGGGCAACACAATGACATCATCTACATAAAGTCTACAGTCAGGGGTCGAAGATCTACTCTACAATCAAAAGATGGTCTCTTTTCAAAGAACTTCCTACAATTGAGGGCATTGTCTAGCTGCGGCAAAGGGTAGAGCTGTAAGTCGCCTGAAATTAGCAATGACAATGCATCAGAAAAGTAAATAAGCAGAGAGGTGTAAACAAACACACAAACAACATGGATGACAACAATAACAACAACAACAACAAAAACTGGATCTTGTAGGAGAGAAAGAGGGAAGAAATTAAGGGTTAGTCTTAACCAAGAGTCAAGAGTTTCTATTTCACACCTGCACCACTGTACACAGAGTGAGTGTCTGAAGAGACAACATAATCACTGAGACGTTAGGGCGAGGTCCACACACACACACACACACACACACACACACACACACACACACACACAGTGAGTGGTGTTAGAAGACTACTGGAGATCCTTTCAACAAAAGGAGGGACAGGATGTGAGTAATAACACACACACACAAACACACACACACTCTCAAACACTCACATTCAGGTTAATTCTGAGGTTAAACATGAACAGACCTACATGTCAAAACTCACACTTTAAGGTTAATTTAAAGGAATGCACCAGAGTGAATTCAAGCATAGCCCTGCTGCACAAGCCTTCCAACAGCAATATATTTCGCATGAAATGAAAGAATTACGAACAGCACAGACCTAACACAAACGCGAAACACTTTACATTGAGTCAATGTAACCTCAGATCTTACTTTCGGTTTCCAATTGTCAGGTCCCATTGATTCAGTGTAAATTGCCTGTTCGCTTCTGCGTTCGTGTTCGGTCTATGCTGTACCAAATTATTTTGTTCCACTCGCTAACTAGCGCATTTAGCAAGCTCTTTCAACAGGGCTATGCTTGAATTCACTCCGGTACATTCCTTTAAGCAGAGACATAACTCACGTGTGCACACACACACACACACACACACACACACACACACACACACACACACAACTACACATCTATGCAGTGCACTGCTAAAAAGCGGGTGTTAGAAAGCAGAGTCTCTGTATTCCAAAACCTTAGTTCCAACTTGTATCATTGACCAACAACCATGTAAAATAACTCACAAGAGCTGAGGGGATTACAAAAGATCATACTCTGTGCAGACTGTATAATCATATAATAATAACTATTGAATAGGACTAATCCCCATGGTTATAGGGCATCTATAACCATGGCTATAGCTAGGCCCCAGTGGTAATATGTTATCTATAACCATGACTATAACTATAAGCCCCAATGATAATAAAGTATCTATAACCATGGATCAAATATCCAACAAAACTTCCATGTGTATAGTAGGCTTAACAATGTTTTGAAGCTCTGCTTGAGCTGCAAGGAGATACCTTATAAAAAAAAAAGCTTATTCTGACAGGGCTTTGATGAAATCCTTGCACCGTAGGCACAGGAAGCCCTTTTAGCAAACACTGGCAGCGGACATGGTCAAGCGGAGAGGAGAGGAGAGGAGAGGACGGCGAGGACGTGAGGGCGCTCTTACCTCGTGCACAGAGGAAACACCAGCCTACGTTTACCGGGGAGCAGAGGTGGCCGTTACGTCGGGCGCTGGAGTGGTTGCTGCACACCAGGAGGTGAGGGGTCACCATCACACAGCCTGCCGCCACACACACGTCTCCCGCATGATACGCCAACGGACAACGCAGACAACGCATCAGACGGCCTGGAGGAAGGGTGGGGAGAGAGAGATGGAGAGGCGGAGAGAGGGAAGGAGAAGGAGAGAGAGTAGAGGAGAGAGAGAGTGTGAGAGAGAGAGAGAGAGAGAGAGAGAGAGAGAGAGAGAGAGAGAGAGAGAGAGAGAGAGAGAGAGGGAGTTAAGTGGGGGAGAGGGGAGAGAGAGAAGGAGAGAGAGTGGGGGAGAGATGGAGAGGGGGAGAAAGACAAAAAGAGATAGCAGATAAGAAAAAGAAATTTGGAGAATGAGAGATGGAGAGGAGAGAGAGAGATGAGGAGAAAGGAAGAGAGAGAGAGATGGAAAGAGGGAGAGCCTCAAAGTAAGGGTCGAGACTGTTAGCAGCGACGTGACGGAAGCGGATGAAAAGACAAGAGATGGGAAATGAGAGAGATAATTATGGATACAATAGCTATCCAAGAATGGAGAGCGAAATACGTCAGAGGCGTTAAAGATCGTTTATGGAGGATCAGGGAGGGACATATCTTTAATTGTATCCATCAATGTTTAATTTATTTTATTGACTATCTATTGATCAATAAATTAATCTATTTATGACCAATACCTTGTCAATAAAGATACACTGACCCAAATCGCTCTATCGCTCATGACGTGCCTGTTGTCTTTCCATTAACAGCACAGCGTTTAGATTTTACAGCTGAAATGCGTCATAGCTAATTTGCATAAAGTTGGGGTTTTTTTTAGCTTTTTTTAGTCACTCAAATCGCCCAACTTTTACAGCTGGTAGCTTTTGTCGCTTTTGTCACTCTTGCCCATAGAAAGTGAATGACTTCCGGCGATTTTACAGCTTTAGTAGCCCTTAGTGTGAACGTACAGTTACTGAGGACTGGGACCCTCCACATGAGAAGCTCTAAGACCATGATAAGTTACCCACCTTTGGTGGCCTTCTGCGGGTCTCTCTCCAGGCAACAGGTGGCGCAGGAGTGCTGGGGGCACTGGAGCCCACGGGCGTCCACTGTGGTGCCCAGGTACTTCCTGGCACACGCCTCGTGGTAGAAGCGCCCGCAGCCCGCCACCGTGCACCGCCGCACGTCTCCTTCCGACACCTTACACGAGAAACACGAGTGCGTACCTACAGATGAGCGGGGAGGGCACATGAGAGGGATGGGGAGAGAGAGAGAGAGAGAGAGAGAGAGAGAGAGAGAGAGAGAGAGAGAGAGAGAGAGAGAGAGAGAGAGAAAGAGAGAAAGAGAGAGAGAGAGAAGAGAGAGAGAGAGAAAGACCATGGTGGTGACGGTGAGGTTGGCACACATTTGGACAGAGAGAGAGGGAGAATGGGAAAGAGAGAGAGAGAGAGAGACAAAGATAGACCGATAGCAGAGAGAGAGAGAGAGAGAGAGAGAGAGAGAGAGAGAGAGAGGAGGTGGTGGTTGGGGTGGGCAGATATACGGAGAGAAAGAGGGGGGGAGAGAGAGAGGTGTTGGCGGGCAGATATAGGGAGAGAAAGATGGAGAGAGAGAGAGAGGGGGAGAGAGAGAGAGAGAGAGGTGGCGAGCAGTCATAGGGGGAGAGAGGGAGAGAGAGAGAGAGAGAGGGATGGGGGAAGTGAGAGTGAGGGAAGTATAGTGATGTAATCAGTTGCTTCAATGGCATTAATAGCAGAACTTAACAAGTCAGTTTCACATTTGGTTTCCATTTCATAAAAGTGCTACTAGGGATGGGAGTTTCGCAGGAGATGCTCCTACTACCACTACTACCACCAAGTATGCTACTACTACCACTACTGTTACTACTGATGCTACTACCACTATCACTACCGATGGTCCACTACTAATACTAATACTGCTACTGTTACTGTACTGATGCTACAAACATCTACTACTACTACTGACGCTACTACCAACATAACTACTGATGATACTACCAGTATTACTACTGATCATACTACTAATACTGCTAATATTTCTCAAGCTGCTACCACTACTGCTGAGGCCACTACCTTCACTACTACTACTACTACAACTACTGTTTACTTACCACCACTTCACACCCACTGCTACTCCCACTACCATAGACCATATACCACAAACCATCACTACTGCCATTAATAAAGGGGATTCTAATACTTGTATAATAATAAAACTAATCTGAGTGAACCCAGAGTCTCCTCACCTGTTCTACACTCCATGCAGATGGGTTCCGTGTCTGCTCCGCTCCCCAGACAGTCTGGATGCAGGAGTCTGTTGCACTCGCCTTCACAGCACACCAGTGAGTCACCAAAGACCTCGCATTTCTGACACACACACACACACATACACACACACACACACACACACACAAGATATATCAGACGCATCACAAATCACATGACATGAGCATATGAGCAATATCTTAAACATCAGAAACACCAGCCACTGCATGATCACGCTGTGAGATATGTGTGTATATATATATGTATGTGTGTGTGTGTGTGTGTGTGTGTGTGTGTGTGCGTGTGTGTGCGTGTCTGCGTGTGTGATCATGCCAACAGATGAGTGCTGCGACATCTCAACATCTCAAACTGGCCAACTCCAGCTATCCCAGAAGAGGACTAATGAAACCTTTTGGAATTCTTAAAACACTCCAAGAGCACAATTTACCAACGTCAATCTACCCATGGGCAGTAAATTTCATGAAAGTATTGTGCAAGAGAACAAAGTACATATTGAGTATGAGAGTGTATGTGTTGAGTATGAGAGTATATGTGTTGAGTATGAGAGTGTATGTGTTGAGTACGAGAGTATATGTGTTGAGTACGAGAGTGTATGTGTTGAGTACGAGAGTGTATGTGTTGAGTACGAGAGTATGTGTGTTGAGTATGAGAGTATATGTGTTGAGTATGAGAGTATATGTGTTGAGTATGAGAGTGTATGTGTTGAGTACGAGAGTGTATATGTTGAGTACGAGAGTGTATGTGTTGAGTACGAGAGTATATGTGTTGAGTACGAGAGTATATGTGTTGAGTACGAGAGTATATGTGTTGAGTACGAGAGTATATGTGTTGAGGGCTTAAAGTTAGAGTTAAGGAGGACATTGGGATTGGGAGAGAGGGTGGGGGGGGGGGGGAGACAGAGACAGAGACAGAGACAGAGGAGTGAGAGAGAGAGAGGTATTAGACTGGAGGCCCACCTGACACACACTGTCCCTCTTGGATGAGCTGCCGTCCTGCCCAGAGAGGTTGGAGTCCACCGACTGGGAATCCGATCCGTCCGCATCAATAGTGCCTGGGCTGTCTGAACGCTTCCCAAAACCCATCTGCTCCAGGATACACAACACACACACACAAAATTGTCAAGCTTTCTGGAATCATACACACACACACACACACACACACACACACACACACACACACACACAAAACTGTAAAACAATAACTTGTTTTTCCATCTGACCGTGTGCACCCGGTGCCTCTGAAAGTTAGGAAGACTCAATAGAACTACTACTCCTCTGATATCTTTCTGAATGTAAAGGCATCTCATGCACACACACACACACACACACACAGAGTGATGAGGCATCATCAGCATCGGTAGTAGCCTACAGTGGAAATCACTCAAGCCCAGGCAATGGACTCTGAGCAGCAGAAAGTTTGACTCTGGATCAGATATTTTGTAATATATACAGAACACACACACACACACACACACACACACACACACACACACACACACACACACACACACACACACACACACCTCATTCTCTCATGGTTCATACTTCCTCCTTTTGAAGCTGATGACAAATGACCCAGTCAGAATGGACTGAATCTACATCCGCCATTCATGATGGTGTAGATCTAAGATATGACCAAATAACGTGTCTCTCCTACTGTCTACATCCGCCATTCACAGTGTAGATCTGAGATATGATAAAATAACGCATCTCTCTTGCTGTCCACATCCATCATGCATACAGTGAAGCCAGGATGTACCAATATTGAGGATGGGAGTTATGTGGGAGTATCTGCTTGACTGGACCTCAGTAACCGAGCAGCAGGATTTTTTATTGGATTGTAGGCGGGAGAAGACAGATTTGTTAAACGAGGAGACCAGAGCATTGCATACTAGTCTACTGATGTGAAAGGATTTCATTTTAGTCAAGATTGGTATAACCAGTAAATTAGTAGGTCTTCTTGCTTCCTGGGCAAGAGTCTTCCTGTTTCCCGTGACATCAATTCCTGTCTATCACATGGCATACCTGTGGGTCGTTGAGTCCTCGTGAGTCCGAGTCGGACGTGTCGCGGTAGAGCGAGTTCGCCATCTCCACATCTGTCGACGCCCGGCTGCGTTTCTTCAGGGGCTTACACGAGTCTGAGATCTCACTGGCTCCTGTGGACATGAGGGGCGGGACTTACTGGGTCACTTTGACCAATCAGCTTTCTTCTGTTGTGTTGGTCATCGGGCTCAGACCATCATGCTCAGCCATCTCTATCAAGTGGAACTTTGGAGGCTAACTCTGCTATCTAAACTATTCCACACCTTCCGATGAACCTTAACAGTCATCACCTTTTTCAGAGATGACATTGTCACATGAACTGTTGTGTCTTGTCAGGGAAATTTTCACTACACAGGGAGGACGCAAGTACGTAACCTGGTGTCCTTGTTTTTGCACTCCTTGCGTTGGCTATGAGTCAGCCCATACGCTGTCATCTAAACTATTCCACACCTTTCCAATGAGTCTTATCAGTCATCATTCTTTTGAGAGATGACATTTCAAGTGCAGCAAACTTCCTTGTTTCCATGGAGCTTCAGAAGAAGCTGGTCCTAAGGTTCTATTTGCTCACACACTGCGGACAATTGGACACATTTCTTATGGACTATGGCCCTTGTATATTTCTACTAGCCCTGAAAACACACTTTTACCAGAAACTAATTTAAACATGTTGTTAGCACTCATTCTAAAACTACCTTCATTGCAATATAATGAACTACTTATTAGATACTTATTAGGTAAATTACTCATTACTTTCATCAGAGGTGAACTCACCTGACTTTGTTTGACTATTGAATAAAAAACTGATATGGTTGTTCAGGAATTTTATCATGCTGTTAACTCATTTTACTACTACTTTTATTCCATTAATAAACTACATTTTCCTGTTATTACAGTAGTTTAGCTTAGTAACCATCTAGCACTAGAGTTGAATTGACCTGAACCTGAGGTGAACCTGACTTCTGTTTAGCCACTGAATGAAAGACTAATACTACGGCTATTACTAAGGCTAGTTTGGCTATTGAATTGTTTGGCTATTGAATTGTTGCTAAGGCTAGTGAATGATTCTAAGACTACTACTCAGGCTAGTGACTGAGCAACCACCGTGGTCTTGCACATGGCTGGGGCCCTGAGAAATAGGACATGTCAACTGAGGAAAACTTTCAGGTTGCTAGCCCTCCATGCTATCTGCTAACACACTTTGGATATTTACTGTCTTAATTATTAAATTAGCCTGTACTGTGTTATCTGTGCGTGGTGTAATAAAATGTCATAAAGTTTACTACTGTCGGACAAACACACCTAGCTCATCCAGATAGATGAGTTGTGCAAAACAAATGGTTATTAATAAACACACACACACACACACACACACACACACACACACACACACACACACACACACACACACACATTACCTTTCTGTGACCCTGTCTTTAGGTCCATCTGAGGGGTGGTCTCAGCCTGTGGACAAATAAACATTAAATGAACATTAATAATGATGATGACCCATTTAGAAAAAACACAACCCACTGGTCACACTCACGCCACTTTCACACCAACAGTGTTTGCGTGAGTCAGACTGGGTGAGAACTAGACCACAACCACACACGGCAGGGTCAATTTTGTGTCGGAAAAACAACAGCTGGTCGCCATTGACTCCTAATACGCAAATATAACAGCAACTCTGATATGAAAAAGCAGTTTCCAGTGGTAACCGATTCGAGGGGAGCGTTTTCGCTCATTTCTTCTGTCAACACGTTCCTTTTGTTGATGAAGATCAGAGAAGAAGAGTGTTGAATAGCGAAACAACACAGGACACTTTATCAAAATCAAGAGACACTGCCAAGCTTCATCAAGACCCACTTGCCAAGTGATGTCATATACTGTATGCCTTTTAAGTAACTGTGAGTGTGTGTGTGTGTGTGTGTATGTGTGTGTTTACCTGAGGAGTGTTTGGTGTGTGTGTGGTGTGTGTGTGTGTGTGTGTGTGTGTGTGTGTGTGTGTGTGCGCCACTTGCCAAGCGATGTCATATACTATATGCCCTCTCCAGCAGAGAGCCAAAGCTAACAGTGCCGTAAGCCAACTGTGTGAGCTGACTGAGGACTGAGGGGATGACAGAGAGACTGACAGTGTGGTTTGGGTCACAGCCCCTCTGGTAGTGGAAAGGGCCACAGGTCACTACTGCTAAACGGTGCTTCCAATCCTTTGTGAGGAGCTGATCCTGAGGTTAAGAGGCTTCTTATTTATTAAATATTATATTTACTCTTGGTAAATATATGGTGCTTCCAACATCCAAGCAGCACAGCCTAAAAGGCACTATCTATACCCTATTCCTGAACCCAACCCCCTCAACCCTCATCCTAACCCTAAACTGAGAGGAGTGGTGCCTTGAAGGCAGCACTGCCTGGGAATGCAAAAAATACCAAAGGCCGTCACTACTTCAGGCCACCCTGTAGTTCTGGAACAGCATTTTCCAGTGGAGTTGTGGAACAGCAGTTTCCAGTGGCAAGGTGAATGGAAGATTTTAAATTAGCCTGTTAATGACTGACTGAAAATGTCTGCCTAATAGGCGGTGGGCCGAGGCTTCGTATCTGCTTGTTTTTTTAAATCAGCGGTGGAGAACTCCGCATTTTTTATGTAGTATGGTTGATTCATTTTAAGCAATATTCCACTTGTTGCCACTCACACTTCTGTTGCCGAACCTTAAAATAATTGTTTTATTCACCCCGTGTGGTACAGGAAATGCAACGGTTGTGTAGCCAATAGCACAACAGGATTTTGACACGTGAGCATTCGCAAACCTATCAGATTTCGCTGTTCGAATCAGCTGGAAAACTTATCTTCCAAACACTCCTTGCGAACGTCAAGTCATCGGTTTTGTGAACGTAAGTAGCTATTTAATATAACATTCTGACTGTTTGACAATTTTTGCAAATTTACACAGCTATGTCCTTGCCGTTTTGTAAGTGTTCTGGTACTTTTAGCCTATCGATGATGTTTGCATTTGTCTTGAACGAACCTTGCTGCTTTCTGATCAGAGATAGCTAACGTTAGCTGACGTTAGCAAAACTATCTTTAGGTACGCAATAAAACTACCATTAAGTCGATGTTAACACGCTAATGTTGCAATTAGTTTACTTCGATCTAAAGTTAGTTGCAGGGCTGTAGGGTATTGTAAGGTAAAGCCACTATGTTTGAACAATAAAGTGAGAAACCTGCCAAGTTAGCCTATGGTGGTGGTGGCTTTCTGTTTTTAGGTTTAGCTTGTGTGAGACTGCTGTTTTCAGTTTTAACTTACCCACACCCGCACATATTTTGTACTTGTTTGTACTTTGTAAACTGGCAATATGTGCTGAAACTAATATTCACCATGCATCTCCAATCTTGTGCCTAATAGCCTAGGCTTTTCATTTCAATGTCATATCAGATTTGTTAAATGTAGGAGTTTGGGCGTTGATATCCAGTTCTGATTTGCTTTTTTAATGAGCAAAATGAATAGGAGTATGTACATTACAATATGTTTTTATTGTCATGTAGGTAATCTTGTCCTTCAGCTGGAAAGTGATGGGCATGGAAGCAAACTACCAAGAGGGCAAGCACCTGTCAGTTGAAGGATCTGGATGCAGTCTTCTGAGGACTTGTATGCTGATAGGAAACCTGGGTTCCTCTTAGCCACAAAGCATGCTGCTATGGTTCCAGTGACGTCAACTGCAGCTGATGTTTCTCTAGTCTACATACCTTCAAAATACTGCAGATCTGAGTTGATCAGAGTCTAGAGATGACCCCAGTGACACCAGGCCAGCGCTACACACAACAGTTGTACCAAGCTTCGCTTCAACCCTGTCTGGTTGTACTACAACTGCTCTTTCAGGTAATGACCAAGATGCTCAACATTTCATATCTGTACCACAACAGAAATCATACTTTATTCAGACTGAAATATATTTTGTACCAAGAGACATTCAATAGTAATATAGAAATATAGATATATAGTATAGTAGAAATATAGATCTGCGTGCTTGAGTCTACTACACTCATCTACCTTCATCCCCCCAGACACACACACACAGTAGATGAACTGTAATTCTCTAATGGCTATATTAGCCCCCACCCCACCCAAAACAACAAGCAGTGTGGCCGATCTACTCATTTTTTACATACACTGCACATGCATTTTTTACATACACTGCACACTGGTTATACAGTATATGCGGTGTGCCATTACTTGGCAACTTTGACAGGACAGTGCTTGAAGTGAATCTGATTATGTGTATGTGGTGTTATGGATGCTACAGGATTAATAAAGAACCATCTTGTCTTATTTTCAGGGGCTGCTTCTGAAGGAGGAATTACAACAGAAGACTATTGCTGATGATGATGTTTGGACTGGGGCTATCTACAGCAGTTCCTCAAACCTTTTCAGACCAATTAAATTCATTTTAATTTCACAAATACAAGAACATACTTCAAAAGAGGCTTCTTTGAAACATTAACTTCTAATATTTACATTTATGCATTTAGGAGACACTTTGATCCAAAACAACTTACATTTGTCAACTATAGTTCAGGGTCAGTCTCTCCTAGAGTGCCATGGGCAAGGGCACAACGGTGGCCCACAAACCCACAACTTCCAGACTACTAGCACACTAGTCAGGTTTCTTAACCACTATGCCATCACCTCCTCATATGGACTAATGCAAGGTACTCGATCACCAGTGGTCCCTGAACCACAGACCAACCTACTGTCATTCCAGAAGTCACCATTCAATGTCTTGTTTAATGCACTACTTCTACCAATAAATAATATCATGAAATGCATTTGTCTTTGTATAGATAGGCCATGTGGGCCTAATTTTGCTATACTGCTTTTTGATGTAATGAAAGGGGCATCTGGTTGACTGAATGAAGGAGAGGGGGGTATGACATTGACATGGCTCAAGGTGTGTGAACATTTAATTCGTGATTGCAAAGAAACCTCAACATGACTAATGCCAACCATCATAGGCTAGTAACATTACCATTACATTCATATTCTGTGTAGGCTAATTTATTTACTGTGATTGAGTGAAGACTTCTAGACCTCTCGATCTTTTCTCGCATGTTACCTCGTTAAGCAACCCATGTCGTATACGTAGGCCTATACCTAGATATATCTTCAATGTAGAAATATTCAAAGAAATACCCAGATTGACCATAAAATTGCACATTTGGGCCCAAAGATCTTTCTAAAACGAATCATTTCAACCTTCAATCCATCACAGAAACCGAACTAATGTGATATTATTATTATTGATTCGTGCGGATACGACACACGTGGGGCAATTCTAAGGACGCGATTGGCTCAGAAAGACAAAACGTCATGAATATCGGACCCAGGTGAGAGGTGTCCTCTCCGTTTGCCATGACGAAAATATGTATAAGGTTAGCGATTTAACTTCTTCCCAAAACAGAAGTGCAGGTGGCAACAATTTTTTTCTAGCGTTAATATAAGCAACAAACTTAGCTAGAAAGCCGCGAGTAATCGCTTTTCAGGGAAAGTTCAAATGCACGAAATCGACCCTC
>JAODXP020001161.1:0-21415 GCA_027497455.2 Sardinella longiceps | reverse complement strand
CATCCCAGTGTTGCTTTATGATTTGTATACTGAGGCATGACGCCATCCTCAAAAATAAATAAATAAATAAAAATATTTCAGTCAGTTCAGGCTTTTTGGGAGAATTTACAATCCAAAATTTTAAATAAAGTTCCCACAATCATAGGTGGTGAATAACTGATTACAAAGGAGATGGATGAATAAAGGTGCTTTATTTTTTATTAATTTTAATTATTTATTGCAAATAAAGTAGTACATTACAAACAAAAACAGTTTTTTCAAAGGACAAAACAGTAGACATACATTTGACAACAAAATTAAAATATCAACATATGTGTAAACTGGCCTAAAAGAGACAGAAGTGGAGCAGTAGGCTATTTCATACATGTTGATAACAGACAACATTATGGCACACATACAATATGATTACAGACAATATTATGGTACACACATTGATATTACTTGAGAGAAAAAGTTAATGCTGTGACGTAACGTGACACCTGCTTATGCACACCGGAACACTTCACATTTGCAGCCATAGATCAGCATCTGCCACTATGTTTCTCTCCTTGAAAGATCTTTGATAAAACTGTGATGGTGGTTGTGTCCTCGCCGTAAATAAGATTTTGGTAACACTTTACTTGACGGGTGAGTACATAACACATTCATAGCAGCTTTCATAAAATGCTCACAAAGCATTCATAACTGTTTCATAAGACATGACTCCACCTTCATACGCAACCCTTCATAAATGTGAAAGTTAGAATGCCAATAACCTATCAAAATAAAAGTCCAGTGGTCTGCAGCACTGCCATTTATGTTTGTCACCTGATCATGTCACATCTGAATATTTCATGAATATCTTAAGAAGTCTACTTTAAATGTCACTTTACTATACAGGTTGCGAAGTATTCATAATCACTTATCTGAGTTTAACACTGAGAGGTAGGTTTAAAGTACTTTGAGATGACCTCGGAACAGTTGGACATTACCCTTTAGAATGTGGGCAAGGTATAAAAAAATATTATAATTACCCCAAGGTGAGATATTTTTTATGAAACATTTAAATTAGATGCTTGCTCATGATCTGATACTGCATTTGTCCATTACTCTGATTTGACTTGATCAGGTAACAGGTTTAAATCAAGGACTTCAATGCTTCTTTGAGACCATTGGACAGGAGCAAGCATATTTTTTAAATTAATTAATTAATTTATTTATTTATTTTAAATCTGTTACCTGAATATGTAATATCAGATACATCAGGGTCCACAAATACTGGTCAGCTCTAGTTTACTTCTCAATGGTAAACTCAGATGAATGATTATGAATACTTCGCAACCTGTATAGTAAAGTGACATTTGAAGTAGACTTCATAAGATATTCATGAAATATTCAGGTGTGACATGATCGGGTGACTAACATAAATGGCAGTGCTGCTTTGAGACCACTGGACTTTTATTTTGATAGGTTATCAACATTCTATCTTCCACATTTATGAAGGGTTGGGTATGAAGGTGGAGTCATGCCTTATGAAACAGTCATGAATGCTTTGTGAGCATTTTATGAAAGCTGCTATGAATGTGTTATGTACTCACCCGTCAAGTAAAGTGTTACCAAGATGGGTATCTTACTCAGGGAGGAGAATATAACTGGTTTCATGAAGACATTGCTGTTCAAGTCACCTCGGACTCTGTACTCTCGCTCACGATGTATCAAAGCATATCTGCCAGCTTGGCAGCTTCAAGGACAGTCTTCACCTTAAGTTCAGTTATGTAGGTGGCTATGCGGCTGGGAACAGAGTTCTTAAACTGCTCCAATAAAACCAAAGCACACAGCCCTTCATGAGTATGAATTTCAAGCGAAGAACACCACCTATTAAGTGAGTTGTAATCTCCAGCAAATTCCATTTGAGATTGCTTACCAGAGCGCTCCCAAGTCCTAAATTTTAAACGATAAGCTTCAGGCACCAGGTCATAGGCCTTCAACATTGCTGCTTTAACAGAGCTATAAACTTTACTTTCAGCTACTGTGAGAGCAGAATAAGCCTCCTGAGCTCTTTCAGTTATAGTGCATTGAAGTAACAAATTGTGTTCTGTATCAGACCAACCCCTACAATCAGCAACACGCTGAAACAGGGAATAGAAGGTGTCGGGATTGTGTTCAGAGAACTGAGGAACAAACTTCAAATTACCCGAGATATTAAAGGAACGTGGCCCCTGACCAGCAACTATGTCATTGGCGTTCACTCCTCCAGTTCTAATCTTTTCAGCTGTAAAATCTAAATGCTGTGCTGTAGATGGAATGACAACTGGCAGGTCTTGAACGCAACTTGAGTGAACAGACGTTTTAGCAGCTTTTATAGCTTTAGTAGCTCTTGGTGTAAGTTCAAAAGGATGGGAGCAGGCTTCACTAAAAAGTCTTTTTTGTAATGTTTATGAGTGCTGGCCCAGCATTTATGTAGTCAAGAATCAGGAAAGGAGGCCGCACTATGCATATACACATGTACACCTTTTAATGATGTGGGGGTGTAATGGGTGTGGGTATTTAAAAACTTTTTTTCACTGTTGTAACTGAACACACTGAGGAAGGCAGAACACCAAAACGCGTCTGTTTGTGTGAACTCTCATTCTATTTTTGAAGTATCCACCTGATTACTGCTTTGCACTCTTTGCAGTATCTTGATGAGCGTCAAGAGGTAGTCACCTGAAATGGTTTTCGAACTGTCTTGAACAGTTATTCGTTCGAGATGCTTAGAATTTGTTGGCTCTTTTGCCTTCACTCTGTGGTCCAGCTCACCCCAAACCATCTTGATCAGGTTCAGGTCCAAAAGTGTGTCCAAACTTAACACTTTTTTGTTTAGTACATGCTTTCATATGTGTTCATTCATAGTTGTGATGCATTTTTTGAGAATCTACAATGTAAATAGAAAAACAATGGAAATAAAGGAATGGCATATGAGAGGGTGTGTCCGAACTTTTGGTCTGTACTGTATATATCAATGCATTAAACTAAATGTCTCCAATATAATTTACTATGTTTACTTACTATGTTTTATTGCAAATTTAGTTTCATTGCATAGATTAGTACAAAGAAAGGGCCTCCCAAATATTTTCAAACAATCATCACTTTCTTAGAACATTTCTTTCCCCATATTTTAAAATTTGACATCGGTTTAAGTCCTCATTGGCAGTAAACCATCATAGCATTATTGATAATCATTATGTACAATAGAGTTTGACAAAATGGTCTGTTTTCTCTGTGTCTGTAGATGTCAATCACAAGTTTTGACTTATCATAGATTAATCATTTTCCTCCAAAATGGTGTCTTTACAAACATGTAATTTCATTTACGACATCTTAAAAAGTTTGTTTTAACCCAACTGTCATACAGAAAGGAAATACTGATGATAAAGCAAATTTAGGTGCCAGCTGGTATTCAGACAGGGCAAAAACTGTTTTCCTTCTTGCTCTTAAGAAACTTTGTCGAATTTCCTTCGTTCTTATACCATATATTATTGGTTGCATCAATGGTGGAACAAGTATACAATTAACCGTCAATATAATGTGGACCTCTACCGGCATCTGAGGATTGAATCGATTATAAAAGAGTGAAATCAATGTAACCAGTGAGAAGTTTACAAAAATAATTAAATGTGGAATACAGGTCTCAAATGCTTTCTTTCTTGTGTTTCTGGAAACTTTCAAGCTTAACACCAGAATTTTCACATATGATGTCAAAATTAGAACCATCGGCAAGACTGCAAAAAGAAATATGTTAATCATACTATAAACATTGCTAACTCTTTTAATTGCTGTAACCATCACATGATACGCTGGTAATGGCTAAAATATCACAAAACATCTTATGGACTTGATATTTGCACAGTGCTATTTGAGACGATTGCCATATTTGCCCAAGCACTATTGCAGCAGGGCTGAAGTTGGCCATAAAAGTCAACAGTTTTACCCGCTGTGCAGTCATGATGTTGTGGTACTGCAAAGGCTTAAATATGGACACAACCCTGTCATAAGCCATCACTGTCAGCATGGAGAAATTGCAAGCTCCGTAGGTGACAGCCACAAAAGCCTGTGTAAGGCATGCTTCATATGAGATCAGGTAGTCATTTGTTAAAAGCCTATTCATTATTATTGGCCAAACAGCGGTGCTTCCCATCAACCCATTCAATATTAAACTAAATAAAAATATATACATTGGCTTATGTAAGGATGTATCTAAGACAATTAACAGCATAAGTGTTACGCTAGCTAATATGGTAATAATGTATATCATGACAACAGAAACAAGTAATGCATATCTTGTAGAGCCCATGTCTGCATAAACTGTGAGAGTCAAAGAGATCTTGCTTGATGATTCATTCATCTTTGAAAGTCACACCTGAAAGACATAACATTCAATATAGGCCACACACACCATCACAATCCATGTTAGGCAGCTGGTATTCCAAGTTAAGATACAACTTTCTATCATCCCTGTAAAATTCTCTGCTGTTCTTTTTTGTGTAGTAACTCTGTCCTCTGCCAGCAAATGTACAAACCAAAACTGACACTACAGCTGACAACCATGCCTCCAGTCCTCTCTCAAAGCCTGTTTACTACATCTTTATATGCTCGGTGTCTGTCTAAAGGGAAATCTCACCATGGATACAAGCCAAAAAATAATAATAATAATAATCTGACTGAAATGTTTTTGACAGGGAGGGGGGTGGGGGCATTTTGGCTGTTTTACAACAGACATTGTAAGAAATGGTAGGATAAGACCTTTTAACCATTTGCCTGCAATGGTTAAAGAAGAAGAAGAAGAAAAAAGCCTATTCGCCTGTCTCTTAGATTCATTGGGGTGAGATAGAAAACTTAGTTCTAAAACTGATAGTTTCCGGTCCATAATAGGCCTATTTCACAAAAGCGTTCTATTTGGCCTCACTGGGTAAAGGGGCTTCCGGCTGAAAATTCTACACTAGAAGCACAATGGCGCTCTATGGCTCTGGTGCTGTCAAAAAAGAGCCCCAAAGTTTGTGTTGTGTAGGCTACGGTACCTTAATGCATACATTCAAAGTAAAACCAAAGCAACCATATCAACATTTTCTTGCCAACTAACGATATTGAATACAGTAGTGGATAAGGGCGAACACACAGAATGTGACGTTAAAATGCAAGGGGACTACTATCTGTAGCCGGCGGTTCGGCTGATTATGAAGGGAGGAGAGTAGCTACGGCTTAATAACGGAGTTTTTACATGGATCCTAACATCGTTTCACCATCAATCACTGTGTCTAACATTGCAACAAGTAAGTAAGTAGGCTAAGTTAATTTATTTATCATTATGAAACATCTACGAAGCCAGCTAGACTTCAGAAAATTAACGTTAGCAATGACAACGTGTTTAACAAACCAAAGTGCAAGAGTTTAAAAAAGAAGAAATACTGTAAGATATCTGGAGCATTTGTAACTGGACTAACGTTAGCCATGAAGTTGTGGTTAAGATAGAGGGAGTACACACGCTAAATTTAGTAAATGAAGGTTTGCATCAAGAAGACCTTTAGGCAAGTTTATCAGTTTTAGCCTAAGCCAAGGAAATAACAGGCTAGCCTAGTTTATAACTAGCTAACATTATAAAGGTTACTGGGCAGCTGAGGCAGGAAAACTGAAACAGGCTTATGTTTTACAGTAGCTTACATCGGATGCTTATTGGATGTTTTAACGTTAAATGCCTGTCCTGTTTGCCAAAAGTACGAAATCTCAACAAGTGTTGATGACCGATTACTAAGGCTCATAGCCCATACAGCTACTACTACCGGCGGCAGGGGGGCGGGTCGCGTAAGCATGTTCTCTACCTCGCTGGTCGGTGTTTTGGTCCAATTCCTTCTCTTCGCTTTTCGAGCTGACATATCATATGATTTCCTCAAGACTGTGGTGTATTTTTTTCAGTAAAAATGACTTGGAAACAATAGAAATTAAATGAGCACTGTACTCGCGTTAATCATCAGCTGTTCTGGTTAGAGACCAATGTTAACGTTGGTCCCTTATGACTGACAAGTTTAACGTCTTCTTATCCTCTCTGATCACCCTTATTCACTTTCTTTGGTAATCGTTAATTGGGAAGTTATGGAAACATGTTTGTTGTTGCTTTGAATGTGTGAATAGAGGTAGAAATCAGGCTCTTGGTGTTTGACCACGGTTTTGACAGCGCTATTTATTGCTTTAGAACGTTCAAGCGGAAGACGCTTTACCCAGTCAGGACCAAATCGAACGCCAAACCCGGAACTTGTGAAATAGGCCTATTGTGATTGGTTGAATCATGTTCCATCCCATTGTAAATTCATCATTCTGTACGGCTCCTACCTATTTACTGAAAGTGACACGGTAAAATCCTATCCATGTGGTTAAACTGTTGAGACTGCAGCAAATCGGATATGAACTGAAACCACCTCCGTATGTGGCTAGAATCAGATTTGGAAAAATTGGAATTCATGTGTTTTTCTGCAGTTCAGACTACCCTAAAACAATTAGAGATACATTCTAGATACATTCTGGATATACAAATATTTGGATTTGGGATGGCAATTTGAACAAGGCCTATATGTGGCAATTACAAACCTGATTTACAAACCAAGTAGCAATAAAGGCAAAATTCTATCTCTCATCCTGCCAGTGCCTTCAGTGAAAGCAGAGAGGATTCAAGCATAGCGAGAGGCACCAACGGCCATTTTAGTCTCGGGTTCTACTTTTGCAAGGGTGGGGGCAATCCCCCTTTATGCAGACCAGTGTCGGGCTCCGTTATGGTGAAGTGAATGTGAGATGTGTGGGATATTGCCAATAAACTGGTCATAATATCTTTTTTGAAGTCATTGAGGATTTTTTGAATGTACTGTATTTACAATTGCCTATCATTATTTCAAGCCTAGTAATGTAAGTTGTTACAGTTAGTATTTGTAGCAGATGAAGTTTAATTCAGGTTGGCAGCTGCATTCTTACAACAAGTTGTACTAACTTTATTGATGGATATAGTGACCACAATTTCATAGTAAGACCGTTAAACATCAAATTCAAACCTAGCTCTTTATTGTCAAGAATGCAAGAACATTTCTTGATGATATAGTGGCCTATTATTGACGCTTAAAATAGCAAACATAGTGAGGAATCAGGGCTACCCCATGTTAACCCAAGCTGAATAATAAGGTGGATAGTTCCAGATCATGTTCTGGATCACCGATCGCCACCAAAATCGAATCTGTTCTTGCTTGTCCCAATATACACATTGTCCGAAAATTTCATCCAAGTCCGTGCAGTACTTTTCAAGTTATCCTGCTGACAGACAGACAGACAAACCAACGTGACCGAAAACATAACCTCCTGTTGGCGGAGGTAATAATCAGTCTCATTTCATAAGTGACACTAGAGGAGACCTAGATTCGCTCAAAGTAAAGTTGGCAGTGAGTTACTGCATAGCAGCTGAGCGTGCCACTTGAACTTGACAATGCCTAAGTTAGCTAGGTTTTAGGTGACTAAACTGCTGCGCCATAGGTACTGTAAGTGAATGGAGCTGTGCTTATGCGTTACTTGGCAACCGTTATTTTTTGGCGGAGGAATTGGTAGGCCTACCAATGAATAACTCGCTATATTTCTAGTGGTTGTGTCTTCCTGTAATGAAACCATTCCCAATTAACGTTTGCTGTTGTTAACAATTGCTGGCACGAGACACACCCGTGCTCAAATCAAAATTACCATCGGCCTCTCAGAATTTATTGCTTACATAGGCCTACCTATTTACTGAAAGTGACACGGTAAAATCCTATCCATGTCACATCCTATCCATGTCACTGTGGTTAAACTGTTGAGACCGCAGCAAATCGGATATGAACTGAAACCACCTCCGTATGTGGCTAGAATCAGATTGGGAAAAATTGGAATTCATGTGTTTTTCTGCAGTTCAGACTTTCGGTCGTGTTAGTTTGTCTGTCTGTCTGTCTGTCTGTCTGTCTGTTTGTCTGTCAGCAGGATAACTCAAAAAGTACTGCACGGATTTGGATGAAATTTTCGGACAATGCGTATATTGGGACAAGCAAGAACTGATTCGATCCGTGATCCAGAACATGATTTGGAATTTTTATTGTGCCTGTGACCACATTGCCTTGGCGGAGGTCTGCGCTCTCTGAGCGCTTTTGTAGTTGAGTTAATTTTTTAAATCTGCGATTCATGATTTCCATGACCATAATTATGATTAAAAATAAAACATGATTTCCTCCAGTCATAATCACATAAATGACTTTCCTAACTTTCCTGATAAAAAATGGAGTGAATTGAAGTAAAAATAGATAAAGTTTGAAAAACATTCAATATGGACCTACTGAATGTATTTTCTATTAATGTCATGAGTCATGACATGATATTATTTCAAGATTGTGACATCCATTTTTATAGTATAAACCAGAGGTCTTTAACAGGGGGGTCGGGGACCCCTAGGGGGTCCGCGGAGGTACTACAGTGGGTCCGCTTAATTATTATATTATTTTTTTATTGATTTTTTTGTTATATATTCCACCCACTCAATTAGCTTAATCCTTTGCCCCACAACAATTAAAATGTGTCCCTTTATGATAGACCACTGTGCATTATCTTTAGATTTTGGATTAGGCCTATGTAACTTATGCCTGAAAATAGGCTTTTTTCCCTGTCTGTATAGTCTGCAATTGTTAATACATACAAATACATAAATCAAATAAAATCAGACTATACATCAGGTATAGTTGTGTGTGGACCCAGATACACAAGCCCTGTCTCAAAGGCAGATTGATGTCTCTGTTAGTATGTGGAGTGTGCCTGTGTGGTAGGCTACTACATTTGGGGATGGGGGTCCGTGAGCAGACTGTCTCGCAGAAAAGGGGTCTTTGGGCTGAAAAAGGTTGAATACCCCTGGTATAAACCATAGAATGTATTTTTAAAAAGGCATAAACATTGGCATTTTTTAAATGCAATTTAATCATCTAGGTTACAGAATATAATTTTATATAAATATTAACAGTTCAATACAACTCAATTCATATCTGAATATATGAATCATTTTTATATTCTTTACTATGTTTACTACCTTTTGTCCTAGGCATGACAATAAGTATAAAGTGACATTAACTCATTAGTATGTCTAGAACGTGGTTCAACATCAACCACTTATTCCAGTTTTGTATTTACAACTATGCCTGCATAGTACTTTCCGAATCTGAGGAAGTTGTAGCCCATAAATTACAGGGTTCAGCAATGGAGGTAATATCAAAAATTGTACGGTCAGTGCATTTCGTATACCAACTGGCAAAGTTGCTGAGCTATCCCAGCTATAAAGTACATCAAATAATCCAGTCATTGTATAAAGTGCTATTACCACAATATGAGGAACACAAGTTTTACTGAACTTTCTCCTGCCCTCTCTAGATGCTATACAAACCTGGATAATACAAACATATGAGCCTACAATTAAAAGAAATTGTAGAATAAAAATTGCAACTAGGGTCATACTCCATGCAAGGTTAGCCATGTCATTATAACATCCCAGCTTTAACACTGAGGAATTGTCGCAGAATAATTTAGGTATGTGAGACCCACAAATAGGTATTCTTGCAGTGAGAAGAACCACTACTGCTGTTGTCAACAGTGGGTAAGTCCAGGCTAATACAAGTAGCTTCAACACAGCTTGCGGGGTCAAAATGCTGTGGTACTGCAGTGGTTTGCAAATTGCCACATAGCGGTCATAAGACATGAGTGTTAACACTGCCAGTTCACACTGTCCAGAGCAATAAATCACATATATTTGACTCAAGCACCAACTGTGGGTTATAGTGTGAATATCAGATTGCAAATCCAGCAGAAATTTAGGGTAAAATCCAACAGTGCCAAAAAGTCCATTTGCACACAGATTAGAGATGAAAATATACATGGGCTCATGGAGGCTTTTTTCCACAGTCACAGTGCAGATCAGAGTTAAATTGAATGTGATGATAAGGATATAAAGTATTAATGTCAAAAAGAAGTACAGATGCTTATGAACTACTGATTCCTGTAGCCCAGAAAGAAAAAGGAGGTTAAAGGTAGATGCATTTCTCATCATTTCAGTAAATGTTAATCTAAATTACATCACATTAAATCACATTATTCAAACGTATCCATAGACAATCATACACCAAGAAACAGTTCATATTGTACTGTATGAAAAAGAATGTTGTATTACAATGCTTTTTGATGAAAAATTGCAGTGCTTTGGCCAGCATTTGCTTCATTGTGAGCTCAAGGAGAGTAGATTGCTAATTTATACCATGGGACGTGATTTGGGCGAATTGATCTGTTGTGCTGGGTGTCATTGTGATGGTGGTGGTGAGGCCACAACAGGGTTCCTACGCAGTATTGAAAAGTATGGAATTAGATTTTAATATTTTCCAGGTCTGGAAAAGTATGGAAAACAAGAAAGATGGTATGGAAAAATATTCATGATTCCAGACTTCAATCAGATCCCAAATGGCAAAATTTGTCCTACTCTAGGCCATACAGTGAGTGCACAACAGGCTATGGACTTACAGTCTTACAATGTCCAGCATATCCTTGAGTAGCCCACATGTGTAGCCCCCAGTATGCGCACGCTATTTTAACGTCGCTGCCTAGCCATAGTCAGTGCATACTCTACAGTATTAATATGTCCAAATGTAATTGATAAGTTGAGCATCATGTTAAAGGAAAAGTTGGGTTTTTATAGAATAATCCGACACCAAAATATTGATGATTGATCCTGTCTCGGCTATTTGGCTCAATTATAATCCCCAGTCTGTTCAGAATGGCTTGCTTTATGCATGTCTTAAAATGCCTTTAGAACATGTTCGTGAACATTCTGGAACAATTTTTTGCATACTGATTGCTCAGCTAGCTCAACATTATGGCAAATAAAAATGTATAGGAACTATTTCAGTATGGTTTTGGAATGTCAATGGACACCACTAACCACTCAGTGATTTCCACATGATTTAAAATAAAAGTTTAAGACTGTTTTAAGGACATTATCATATGTGCACCACATGTAAGCCATTCTGAAGCAGACAGGGAATTCTAAATGAGAGAGACTGGACCAATGGTCAAAATTTTGGTGTTGATCGTTCTATTTCATCCTAGACACTCCAGAAAAGGGACTAAAAGTGCTAAAAAACAAACCTTTGCTTTAAGTTGGTCCATGAGTGAAGAGCCTTATGCCACTGAGGCTACTGCTGCCGAAGGCTCTGTTGTCAATTCAACTTGTTGTTAAACTTGCAGCAAACGATCTGGCTAAGCTATGCATACCACTCTGTTTTGGGCCAAACACAAAATCAACAGGCCCAACACTATCATACTTCCGACCGTGGACTTTCGCTCAGACACTTTTTTCCTCAAACATGTTCCGAAAAATTTACTGCGAAGTAGCAAATGTGAGAATGGAAAAAGTATGGGATTTTTAAATGGAAAATGTGTAGGAACCCTGCCACCATAACTATTCCAGGGCTTTTGTGGGTAACATGCACCCATCAGTTTTCTACTGCCTGTGTTTGTGAAGTGCTTCAATAAGGCATCCACGTGACGAACTGCTCTCAGAATTTGTAGAGAGAATGAACCAAGCTATGAAGCTGTAGCCTTACTATGCCTGAATACAAAACAATCAGAGTTGAACTGCTGAGAGATGCCTTTTAATTGCCAATAGCTTACCACTTTAAACGCATGTGTCAGTTTTATGTTGCCCTATGACACCAGATAAAGTTAATTAAGAGCATTATTAAAGTATGAGTTGTAGGGTTTTTTTTTTTTTTTTTTACAAATTAAGGGACATGAAGCAAAATAATAGTGAGACGTGATATCTCTTGAAAAATCAACTTTACATACAATAGAACAATGGCTGTGTCCGAAAAGGCAAAAATGCTGCCTTTGAAGGAAGCATTTGGGGGCAACAAGGCGTGTCCGAATTTAATAAATGCATACAATCCTTCCTTCGAAGGTAGAATTGTAACTTCGTTTTGACCAATTTAGAAGGAAGCATCGATGCTTCCTTCAGCGCCAACATTCTATAAATTTGTCTTTATGGTTTGTGGACGTTGACAAAATAACAACAAAAGTACAACTAGCACAGCATGAACTGTAACGTACTGTAACAATTTGAGAGAAAATTAACAACTAAGTATCTGGTCTTGGCTACTATAAAACCCCATACAAATATTAGGCCCACATAGTAGGCCTAACAGTCTGTTTACTTGTATACCTGACTTACATTACCAAAATTAACGCTAACAAACCTGTTGAACAGAAGTGTTTTGACCTTGCATTACTTTGTCTAAAAGCATTCAATTAATTAAATCTTTAAACAATGATACTCGTGAGAAGTCATGCTTGCTGCTGTCATGTTTTAATGTCAATGTAAAATATGACAGGTTGCATCTATCAGTATGAAATTAGTTCGTAGATTGCAATAAGATGACGGTTACTTTTTCTAGGGACAAGTTGAAGATACATCAGCCTTCATCAGGGCTCGAGCGGAGGGCGAATGGTTGTTTATTGGTAGAAAGAACAGCGCCGCAAATGGCTGGAAGTAAGTTATAATGTAACATTGTTGAAATACATGGCTGTTGTGTTCTAACTGTTCTATCTCACTGCCACTACAGAGGGCTACCGGCAATATGCACCAGACTAGATACAATTAATCATTTTGCCAGCTAAAGGCAAGTTGTTACAACGAGTAAAAAGAATGACCTACCGGACAGGCACAGACAATGGCACACACACGCCAGTTACGTTGTATCCGTTTCACTGCTGAATGAAGCAGGCTACGAAACAAGGAAACGGAGATGTAACGCTAGTCACAAAGATAAAAGTGAATGCGAAAAGCACACAGTAAAGCTGTAACCTTACTCAGGTCAGATGCAGCGTCCACTTAGGCGCATGCATCTGATGTCGCTTGATAAGAGAATTGTTTCAGAAGACCGGGCGTCATCAAAAATACTTACCTATACTTGGATAAACCACATGTCCGTCATCCTACTTAAACTACTTACATCGAAACCTACCAATTGCATCCCATGAGCCCACACGATTTCTAGTTTTTCACGTTCCAAACAAACATAAACGCTAGAATCTGTGGCATAATTACCATTATACTCGATTCAACTCACATAATATAAAAGTCTTTTTCAAATATAACTGTTAGATGTGTTGTAAGGTTGCTAGAGATGAGTTATGTCAAAAATCACGGTGGTTCGTACGCGTCTCCTGGTTAGTCCATCCATTTAATATCGGACCTGAAATACCTTTTAATGGACTCGACATCAGATGGATGCGCCTGAGGGAGCGCTGCATCTGACGTGAGTGAGGTTACCAATTTCAAGCACAACACCCAATAGTAGCAACCCCAGCCAACTTGTGCTCCACGCTACCAAAACACAGGCAGACCAGCCGGAAGTCAACGAGAGGTAGGCACACACATACACGTTTTCTCTCTCCCGGATCACCAGCGTGTTGGAGTGCAGCACCAAGATTGCTGTGTTACCTTCAGCTCAGGGAGCTGCCTCACATGCACCACCGGGCCCTGACAGCGTGCTTTATTATTTTGGTATTTTTGTTCTTTGTATAGGCTATTACCTTATATGCAGCTTGTTTAGCTAGCTGCTGGGGTTGGAATTGTTTAATCCCTTTACTGTCTGTTTAGCTACTGGTGTTGCTTTGTTACACCCAGTCTGTGTTGCTTGATAATAAATAATCATTATTGATTGTTTGGCGACCGAGTTGCTTGTCATGCTTGTTTGTTCAATTGAAATATGCATAATTTAGTATTAATGGAGATTCAGTTGCATTTGAATGACAACATAGGCTACACTCAGTTTTTTAGGCTATAGAATAGATATGGGCCTAAAAGCTATTTAAATTATTCAGGTGCAAAACCCTCCCAAATCAATTTACAATGAATTTACAGAAATAATTCCCTAATAATTCCCATATTATTGGAGCCATATTAAAGGCTTCTCTTTTTCAAGAGGTCTGACCTCAAAACATACATCTCTAAAGTACCATGATTGAAAATATACATCTCTCCACTTCTGTTTTGGTCCCCTTCTCTTGTCTCGTTCATGATGAGCTGCTACGTTCTCATTTCAGAGCTGGCCAATGAGAACGTTGTAATCGTAGCAACATTTGTTTACAGATTTCTTGCCTGGAAATGTGGCTAATCCTGACAAAGATTAGCTATCTTTGCTAGTTCTATTAAAGTAATATACCGGAGTAAGTTTCAGCATAGTCCTGCTGCACGAGTCTTCTAACAGCAAAATATTTCGCATGAAATGAAAGATTTTCGAACAGCACAGACCTAACGCGAAACACTGTACATTGAGTCAATGTAACCTCAGATCTTACTTTCGGTTTCCAATAGTCAGGTCCCATTGATTCAGTGTAAAGTGCCTGTTCGCTTCTGCATTCGCGTTTGGTCTGTGCTGTACCAAATTATTTTGTTCCACTCGCTAACTAGCGCATTATGCAAGCTCTTTCAACAGGGCTATGCTTGAATTCACTCCGGTACTCTCCTTTAAGTAGTGACAGAAGCGAGAATAAAGGCCTCCGCACACCGGTTCCGACACAGTGCTGAGCACTCTGCTTCCTACAGTCTATTCCATTGTTTTCAATGCAACCCTACACACCAGCTCCGAACCCTTCCACCGTCGATTGTGAATTACGATTGAAGTATATTTTTTGTCGGAGCCGTCCATTGACATCCATTGTTATTTCTCATGCTACGGGGCTACATGTAGGTTCGGTGCGAAATTGTCCAATTCGTTGGAAAGTGCTCCGCAATGCTGTCGGAACCAGTGTGCAGCCGGCTTAACAGATGAAAATCAAAAGTCACTTGTGAGTTTGTGTGTACATCAATCAATAAACTATATAACTGAGAATAAAACCATGGGCATGCGCAAAGTATTATTAATAACGGTAACACAGACAGAGTAAATTTGTTGTCTTGTAGGTACAGTACAGGCTCAACATTCATCCTCACTCAATTAAATAGAAAATTTATAGGCAAGGTGTAGGAACCACACAAATAATTCCCAGGAGGGAAAACACCATTACCATATAAGTTAAAGCAGTGTTTCTCAAACTTTTTCTGTCATTCCCCACTTTGGAAGGCAGAGAATTTTCACGCCCCACCTGGAAGGCTCAATTTGCGCATAATATCTCTGTGAGGAATACTTTGGGATTTTTGTCAATGTTACTAATTCAAAGCCAAATTTCTCTCAAACCCCTTATCACAGCAACAATTTACTGTCATATGTGCATCTCAGACGATAGCTGTGAATTCGGGGGGGCATGGTTGGGCCACTGGTCAATTGCAATGAGATGTCTCGCGCCCCACCTGCTTCATCAGGTTCACTTATCATATGCTTGCCACCCACAGGTGATATAGGTGATCTGTGGTGGTCACATGACCTCACCCCTGCAAGACACCATTCCATTTACAATACAACAATAAAAAATAAAAAATCCAGATACACCTCCATCCTAATGCACAATCTATATCCCCAGGGTCAGTCTTCTATGCAAATATGCATGCATGCAATGTGCAACTCCAAATGTGAGAAAAGTGCAAAGTGCAAAAATTAGATCAGAGTTCATTACTAGCCCTATACAATGTCCAGAGATGCTATCTTGGAAGGACAGTTTCAATAATGCATCCAGGGTTTAAAATTAGCACCCGCCACCGGCCAAATGCGGGTAAAAATTTGGTTTGGCTAGTAACAAAAACCAAGCTACCTGCCATTGGCAGACTACTGAAATATGACTGCTTCATATAGGCCTATGACTTTTGTCATTAATGTGAAATTGAATGAGCGGAGCCAGTAGGCGCCATAGCAGTTGAGTTTAGATAACCATCTACTACAGAATACATTTTGTTACAGAGACAACTGAGAGAAAAGTAAAGTTGTTCTAAAAATTACCCTAAATTTTTTTTCAGTGGCCGGTAAATATATTTTTTGGCCGGTAAAGGATCAGGCCTTACCTGCCATTGGCAGGTGGGTCAAAAAGTTAATTTTATACCCTGAATGCATCTATACATCAATATATGAATATCAATAGTACATCAATAAATAAATAACAAAATTAGTTCTCTTTTCAATATCAAAGTTAATGTTCTTTTCGTCATTACATCAAACCATCAATACAGTCATAAATATTTGGTCATAAGTCAATTACCATTGTGCAAACCTGCATTGTGCAAACATGCATCTTGTGTAAAGTTACATTGTAACTGTGGAAATCAGCTTTCTCCAACTTTGGGATGATGATATTAAAATGTATTTGCCTAGCAATAATTTTTAAGTTGATCAAGGCATGCACAGACATTGGTGCCTTGTAGTACAGGGACATGAAGAGTAGCCACATTCTTCCTGATAACGTTTTATTACGAAGAATGTGCCTATTTTATTCAAATTATTTAAATGTATTAAAATTAGGCTACAATGGCTAAAATTGCCTACAATGGCCAAAATTGGCCTATGCTGTAGAATATGGGCTATTGGCCAACCATCCGTCTTATTAGGCTATTAAACTATAAATACAGACATGAACAGGCATGGACTGGCCATAGGGCATACAGGGCGATGCCTGGTGGGCCGACTGTCATTTTTGGGCGGGGGCTGTCAGAATTTGCTCATAATTTTCCAATTAGATCTCTAATGTGCCCAACTAACAGTTTTATTTTAGCCATTTTTGCACGAATGTGTGAGATGTCAGCAAGTGCATTATTAGTTGAGTGCCTGACCACTTCCCAAACTCTTTTGAGAACAAATTCTAAATGGATGACTCACCTCCTCCTCCTTCCCCCTTTTCCACAACTTGTTTGTTATACATCCTCAGCCACTCAAGGAGAGAATCCCCTGATGGCACACACATGGGCAGTAGAGAACTGACGGGTGCAGGTTACAAAAAAAAAGCCCTGGAATGCTGTTGCGTCACCACCACCATCACAATGACACCCAGCACAACAGATCAATTCACCCAAATCACATCCCATGGTATAAATTAGCAATCTACTCTCCTTGAACTCACAATGAGGCAAATGCTGGCCAAAGGACTGCAATTTTTATCTAAAAGCATTTTAATCCAACATTCTTTTTCACACTCTACAATATGAACTGCTTCTTTGTGTATGATTGTCTGTTGATGTGTTTGAATAATATGTGAAGTAATTTTGATTACCATGAAATGATGGGAAATGTATCTACCTTTAACCTGCTTTTTCTTTCTGGGCTACATGAATCAGTAGTTCATAAGCATCTGTACTTCTTTTTGACATTAATACTTTATATCCTTATCATTACATTCAATTTAACTCTGATCTGCACTGTGACTGTGGAAAAAAGCCTCCATGAGCCCATGTATATTTTCATCTCTAATCTGTGTGCAAATGGACTTTTTTGTACTGTTGGATTTTACCCTAAATTTCTGCTGGACTTGCAATCTGATATTCACACTATAACCCACAGTTGGTGCTTGAGTCAAATATATGTGATTTATTGCTCTGGACAGTGTGAACTGGCAGTGTTAACACTCATGTCTTATGACCGCTATGTGGCAATTTGCAAACCACTGCAGTACCACAGCATTTTGACCCCACAAGCTGTGTTGAAGCTACTTGTATTAGCCTGGACTTACCCACTGGTGACAACAGCAGTAGTGGTTCTTCTCACT
Organism: Sardinella longiceps; assembly: GCA_027497455.2. Lineage (NCBI taxonomy): Eukaryota > Metazoa > Chordata > Actinopteri > Clupeiformes > Clupeidae > Sardinella > Sardinella longiceps. The sequence continues at coordinate 3,688 of JAODXP020001161.1, read as the reverse complement.
GCAAGAATACCTATTTGTGGGTCTCACATACCTAAATTATTCTGTGACAATCCCTCAGTGTTAAAGCTGGGATGTTATGAAGACATAGCTAACTTTGCATGGGATATGACTCTAGTTACACTTTTTATTGTACAATTTCTTTTAATTGTAGGTTCATATGGTTGTATTATCCAGGTTTGTATAGCATCTAGAGAGGGTAGGAGAAAGTTCAGTAAAACTTGTGTTCCTCATATTGTGGTAATAGCACTTTATACAATGACTGGATTATTTGATGTACTTTATAGCTGGGGTAGCTCAGCAACTTTGCCAGTTGGTATACGGAATGCACTGACCGTACAATTTTTGATATTACCCCCATTGCTGAACCCTGTAATTTATGGGCTACAACTTCCTCAGATTCGGAAAGTACTATGCAGGCATAGTTGTAAATACAAAATTGGAATAGGTGGTTGATGTTGAACAAAATGCTAGAGATACTAATGGATTAATGTCACTTCATAGTTATTGGCATGCCTAGGACAAAAGGTAGTAAACATAGTAAAGAATATAAAAATGATTCATATATTCAGATATGAATTGAGTTGTATTGAACAATTATATTCTGTAACCTAGATTATTAAAATACATTTTAAATGTATGTATGTAATGTATATGTGATTATGACTGGACGAAACCTTGTGTTCTTTTTAATCATAATTATGATCATGAATCACGGTGGCATATACAGGTGTGGTGTCCGCACTACAAGCCCAACGTGCTCAGAAGCATGCTCAAAGTCAATCTATGGTGATGTGATAACAATAACTGAACAATATTTTTATGTATGTAAAAATCATCATTGTGATTTTCATCACAATATTTTCATCACAATAACCACAAAACAATTTAACAGTAGAAACAGCAAGGTTTGGCATATGGATAAAGCTTGGTTTATCATGCATTTATAGGGAGGGTCAGAGAAGCTGACTCTGTTATCATCAAAATAATCTGAATAATTTATCATGGATATGAACACTTTTCAGCAATTATACAAGTGACTATATAGCAATGTCAGTTTGCACTTTTAATCACACAGGGGGAAAAAAGTTAATCAGTTGTTGGGGGGTTGTTAGGGGTTGGTATCCTAACCATAACCCTTAGCTTCACCCTAAGGTTAACTTGACACGTCTTAAAATAAATGACAGGACAACAATGATTATCATTAGTAAACATTTAATAAAATGTGTCATATTACACACACTCACACACTGAAATGGTGAATTTCTCTCTTAAAAGGAGCAACTGATGTCATCACAAGAGGTAACTTGTAACTATAACCTATAAAACCTATAGGGTTTACACTTTGGATTCAAGAACTGTTCAAAGAGTGGTAACGGATGGTAAACATTGTTATTAATTGATTGATACAATGTCAGATAAAAGTTCAAACACTTTTGAACATGTCTCAAAATAAATGTGAAGAGACAACAACTTTACCTGCATTCATCAGCTGATAACTTACACTGGCAGATTAAGTGAGCAAGGGAGAGAGTGAAAAAGGAAGAGAGAGAGGGAGGGAGAAGACAGAGGAAAGGACTGATATGGTGGAAGAAATACACACACACACATAGAGAGAGGGAGAAAAGAGATAAGGAAAGAAAAATGAATGGACAGGAAGGGAAATTGTGTGATTGAGAGAGGAGAGAGGCACAGTCACAAAAGCCTCAGTTTTGCAGACTTCTCTTCAATCCTTTCCTCCAAAAGAGATTCTGTCTTCTGCGAAGTGTGTTGGACTTCGTGATAAGTTCAGCCATTTTGGATCCGGCCTTTCCCTCAGCTTGTTCGGCCAACTTGTCTGCGTCATTTTGAAGTGACTCACAGACACTGCTTAGTACATCACACTGGGTTCTGAGGTCCAAGAGCTCATCCTCAGTTGCCTTCCTCTTCAGAGAATGTGCAGCAGTCTCTCTTTTCTTTCTTTCATTCTCCAGGTACAGTCTATACTGAGATCTTGCAGATGATGCCGAAGCAAGGAGCTCATTTGTCAGAAGCACTTTTAAAACACCCCCACAACTGCTGATTCGGTCACAGACTAATCTGTTGCATGTGAATGTAGCTTTGGTATTATTAAATCATCAGCAAATGCTGCCAAAAGGATGTCGTAGGAGGCCGTGTTGGGGTTTGGCACCTTTTTCTTCTCAACAGCATCAATGTACGCTACAAGCATGGGCCAAATGTCAACCGCTCTTTCAGCCACAGGTACATTTTCCACCCATCTGTGGCCACAGAAAGATAGGGGAAAAGTAGAAGATCCTGTGGTGCTGGTGTAATCCTCTCTACGCGCTGGAACAATATGGAAAATGTAGTGAACGGCTCGCAACAGCTTGTCCACCTGCCATGTTGTGAATCCTGCCTTCATGGCATTGTGGAGGGTGTGTAAGCCACAACTACCAACACTGATGAGTTGTGCATTCCCATAAAGCTCTGAATGTTCATTCTGTAGGAGCCCCAGCATTTTCAGATTAACATTAGGGCCATCCATGCTGACAGATAGCAGGTGTCTTGGGTCGAGTTGTGCAACACATACCTGTGAATTGTAAAAGAAAAGTTGATTAAAAATAACAATTTGTCATGACTTTAGTTACAGTCATAAAACTCTGCTAGATAGTGGCCGATGTCCCAGTAAGTCATGTTTTCATCATGTTTTTCTTTTGTAGTACTCATCTGTCAGGAATATTAACTAAATCCTTCATCTATAAATAGGGAACCGAAGTCATGCTAACTTCCGGTTTAGCATAGGGACCTTTTGGCCGGAGAGTGAATGGACAGATAAACGTGACTTTCTTGTCCACTTTGATTTATAACCTGAGTCACACATATCTTCTTTGTTTATTTGTTTGGTGTATCCAAGTCAACTGTAGCGAGACTTTTTAATAATACTTTCTATGTTATGTATGTTAGACTGTCCCCACTTATCTTATGTCCAAAAAAAGATCAGATTCAGATGAGCCTACCAATGTGTTTTGAGAGAAAGTTTTACAAATTGTGCCTTCATAATAGATTGTTTTGAGATATTCATAGAGAAGCCAGCTCAATTTAGAAGTAGGGCACAGACATACTCGCAGTACAAACACTACAACACGGTAAAATACCTTATTTCAGTCACACCACAGGGCGTCATCTCGCGGACAAATGACAAGCACATCACAGACAATTGTGGCTACCTTAAGAAACTGTATCCTGGGGATGTTGTCCTTGCTGATAGAGGTTTCAATGTGAAGAACACTTTTAGCCTGTATCACGCACAATTAAAACTTCCAGCATTCACCAAAGGAAAAGAACAGATGCATCCACTGGAGCTCGAGTCCACAAGGGGGCTCGCTTCAGTACGCATACACGTGGAAAGGGTGATTGGCCTGGTTAGGAGTAAATACACCATCTTACAGTCCACCATCCCCGAGTTCTTTCACCCTATTGCACACCTCCAACATCTGCAGGAACCTGTTACTGATGGGCCTGATCAAGCTCTTCGGTGTAAGATGGAGTAATCTCTGAAATTCCCGAAAATATTTCTTTCTGCTTCGTAGACTTCTCAATATCATAATACACATTAGAGCAGAAATCTTCCACTTCTGCCTTGAAAGGGCTCATCAGGGCTTTTGCACCGTCAGACACCATATGGACTGTGTCGCCAGATATATCCAGCAGG
>JAODXP020001159.1:0-21761 GCA_027497455.2 Sardinella longiceps | reverse complement strand
ATAGGCTTCATCTCCCTTCAGGGCTTCTTCTGGGATTAGTGACATTGTACTCGCATTTTCAGTAATAGGCATCATATTCTGGCTAATCAGCAAAAGAGGGAGGTGGATATAGTATACACATAGATAGCAATTTATGACTAAGTCTATTTACTGATGAATATGTAGGCAAATATAACCTAAGCCTAACACTGCCTCAATATCAATCCCTTCCAGAGACCTGACCCAAGACCAATGGACCTGGGGGATTCCAATCAGCTGAGATGGTTAAACAGAAAAATCTGGAGTGTTGGTAAGGAAAAAAGAAAAGTCTTACTTTTCATTTTAGTCTGGTCGTTAGGCTAATTGTAAAGGCTAGCCTAATCAGGGTAGGTACAGGGTTGGACTGGGACTATGGCCCAGGTGAGCTAAAAAATAAACACTGTAAATTGAAACTTTGCATCAACATGAGAGATTTAAAGTAGGCTACTTGGTAAATCCCCACACCCCAACCACTGAAAGCATTGAAAGAGCTAACATTAGGGGGTGTTGATAGGCTTTGTATGCCTGTGGGAAAACCTTGAAATCTCATGATGTTGAAAATGTGGTGGTTTAGGTTATTTCGCAACTAATGCATGTCACCATATCAAGTTCATTCCTCCACATGTACAAATGTGACCAAAAACACACTTTTAAAGTCCAATCTGTGGGGTAAGACTGTGCTTTTACTGTGGTCTCACCCTTGAAGTGTCTTTAGGCTTCGTCTGGTCATGTTTGACTGGATCACCACAGATGTAACTAAATTTAATAGAACTGGGGCCGGACTGGCCCGGGCAATTTTGGCCATGACAGCCCACCATGATTTTATTCAATAATAACATTGTTGCTATAGCTAAAATAACACTAAGAGGAAAATAAATAATGAACCAAATGCATGACTTTAGTGATATGATGGCCAAAGAATAAACTGGAATGCGAACTATGAGCATGATTATGAACTATGAGCATGATTACCTGCATTTTCTATAGCTTTTCATGACACCCAGCGACAGTGAGGGACTTCACTGACCACCACGAATGTGAGCACCACTGGATGTGCATGGCAGCACTATGCGCCAGCATGATCACCACACACTAGCTTGAGGTAGCTATGAGCATGATTATGAACTATGAGCATGATTATGAAGTATGAGCATAGACATAGTTCATAATAATCATGTTCATAGTTCTCATTCAAGTTAATTCTTTGGCCATCATATCACTAAAGTTATGCATTTTATTCTTTATTTATTTTCCTCTTATAAATGCAAATGCAAGTGTTGGATGCAATCGTTGGATGTAATAGTTATTCAGTGTTAAAGGGACAGCTACTCCGAATGGGGGGATGGGATTATGTGTTCAGGTGTAAAATGCCCCCCCCCCCCTTTTCAGTTTGCAATAGTCACAACAAACGCTTATTTATTTATTAATAAATTTATTAAACACAATATATGGATGTGTATATGTGTGTGTGTGTGTGTGTGTGTGTGTGTTTATTTAATTATTTATTTATTATGTATTGTATGTAAGCACAATGTATTAATGTTTGTTTGTGTATGAGTGTGTGTGAGTGTATGTGGGGGGGTTTAGTTGTTTAGGGTCCAGAGTTCCATCCATGTTGAAGGCATATCAGCATTCAGGACTTCCTCAACTTCTCACTGAAACATGAATAGAACAACATGAAGCAGAAAAAACAACACAAGTGAAAGTAAATATTGAGCAAAATCTCTGGAGAAGAGAAATACCTCAATGGTAGCAGCCAGCTTGGCCAGCTTGTCTAATTGCTGTAGTCGGATTCTCTCCTCTATCTCATCCCACTTCCTTTGTTTCTCTTCTTTTTCAGCCTTTTTCTTTTCTTTCTTCTCCTCCCTCTTGGCCTCCCACTGCCTCCAGGACTCCTCCCACTTCTGCCGCTTCTGTTCTGATTTCAGCAGCGCTTCTCTCTTCCACTGCTCTCTCTCCGCTCTGTAGATGGGCACGTCCACCATTTTCTCTGGAAAGAGGAAACCAGGTGAGTTACAAAAGAGATTTTTTTCATAAAAATCTAAATCTAAAAGAATTCATCAGCCATAGCTGTGATCACTGGCGGGGCTGTTGGTAATTACTAGAGTGATCAAATCTAGTCTAGAGATTTAACCTGAACAGGAGGGACAGGGAAACTCACTCTCAGTGTGTGCTGAAACTGAATTTGGTCTTTGTCATACCAAAACTATTGTTCTATTTCCTACCAACAACACCTTGATCAACAACATTATAGATTGAAATACACCAGACATTTTACTTTTAGTTACAGTGATTTTTCCTATAAGATAATCAGGGCTGTACAAGTGAAACAAAGATGTTGGAAAATGGAAATCTTACCTTCTATGTAAACGTCGTCTCCCTCTTCCTCCTCTCTCTTGTAGGTCTTCTCTATTTTTTTGTTGTAGTAGTTTTTGGCCTGTTTATTGGCCCAGCCTAAGAGTTTTCTCCCCACACTCTTTTCCTTAGCCCCACTCTCTGGTTCCGCATCGTTGGGCTCTGCGGAACCGCCAGCCTTGTCGGCTGAAGATGGAGAAACGTTCTCAGCCTGTTCCGCCTCCCACTGCCTAAAGGAGGCTTCCAGCCGCTGTCGCTTGTCTTGTGATTGCAGCAGCGCTTCCCTCTTCTGCTTCTCTCGCTCAGCTCTGGAGATGGGGATGTCCATCAACACCGCCCCTAAACACAGAAAAACAGCCGAGTTAAAAGAGAACAATTTCTATTTTTGTATTTATTTTTTTTCCATAAAAAGTTAAATCCAGAGAATTTCAGCCATAGCTCTGATCACTGTTGGTAATAATAGAGTGATCAAATCTAGTCTAGTCTTGAATTTCCCCACGGGGATCAATAAAGTATCTATCTTTCTATCTATCTATCTATCTACTTTCTGGGTTTGCTGCTACTGACGTGCTATTTCGTCTATGTTGTACCAAAACTATTGTTCTATTTCCTACCTACAAGACTGGCCTTGATCAACCATGTTATAGATTGAAGATATTTGCCTTTTTAGTAAAATAATCAAACCTGCACTAGTGAAATAAAGATGTTTGAAATCTTACGTTTCATGTAAATCTTGTCCCCTTCTTCCTCCTCTCGCTTGTACGTTCTCTCAATCTTCTTCCTGTAGTAGTTTTTGGCCTGTTTGTTGACCCAGCCCATGAGTTTTCTCCTCACACTCTTGTTCTTCTTCCCAGACCCAGTCTCTGGTTCTGCATCGTTGGTCTCTGCAGAACCGGCATCCTCGCCGGCGAAAGACGGAGAAACGTTCTCGGCCTGTTCCTCCTCATCCCTCTGACTTGGCGGCACCCAGCTGCCATTGGATAGGAGGTCATAAGAGCCCAGACTCTGTGGAGTTCTGCTGCCACTGGATAGAACGTCATCAGATGTTCCAGTTGGAGTTCTACTGCCCAGAGAGAGCAGCTCATTGTCCTCCTCAGCCTGAGACTGCTGGTCTGCATCTCCACTCGTCTCTGTGCTTTGGTCAACTCTTTCACTCACTAGGATATATTGAGCCTGCCAGGCGTCATGAATCTGACAGATTGGCTTTGGGACATCACTAGTAGGTGTTGGATCAGTAGCAGGAGGAGACTTTGTTGGTTGTTGATGATTGTTTGACCTCTTACGACGGCGTTTTGGCTTTTCATCTCTAGTGCTCTGGACGATATCCAGATACATTGCTCTGGGCATTTTCACCTCTGATTTCTGCCTAGTAACCTCCACAGGTTTACTGAGCTCTTCTTGACTGTCGCTCTTGGCTGCCACCTTTTGGTGCCTCAGGTCCTGGATTTGCTTCTCTTTGTCCAGCCTTTCTGCAGCCTCTTCAGCCTCTCTCTGTCTCTCCATCTCCCTTTGTCTTTCAATCTCTTTCTCTCTCTCCATCTCCATTTGTCTTTCAATCTCTCTCTGTCTCTCCATCTCTCTTTGTCTTTCAGTTTTCCTCTGTTTCTCTTCCTCCATTTGCATTTCAATCTCTCTCTCCATCTCCTTTTGCTCTTCAATCTCTTTCTGTCTCTCCATCTCCCATTGCTTCTCAACTTCTCTTATCTTTTCCATTTCAAGTTGTTTTTCCATTTCTACTTTTCTCTGTCTCTCTTGTTCTTTTCGCCTTTCAATCTCTTTCTCTCTCTCCATCTCCTGTTGTTTTTCAGCTTCTCTTTGCCTTTTCATTTCAAGTTGTTTTTCCATTTCTACTTCTCTCTGTTTCTCTTGTTCTTTTTGCCTTTCGATCTCTTTCTCTCTCTCCATCTCCCGTAGTTTTTCAACTTCTCTTCTCTTTTTCATTTCAAGTTGCTTTTCCATTTCTATTTGTCTTTGTTTCTCTTGCTCTTTTTGCCTTTCAGCGTCTTTCTCTCTCTCCATCTGCCTCTCAGTCTCCATCTCCTGTTCTATTTCTCTCTCTCTCTCCATCTCTCTTTGTCGTCTCAACCTGGATTGCTTTTCCAGTTCAAACTCTGCTTCTCTTTCCTTCTGTTTTTCTCTCTCTTGTTCTCCTCTCTCTTGCTGTAGAAGTCTGTGTTTGAGATCTTGCTGGCGTTCCTCTGTGCTGCTGTTGTTGATGTTGTCCAATGCTTCTTTCTCATCTGGTCTCTTGTCCTCTATGGCAGTTTCCTCCTTCCTCCAGACACACACCTCTCCCCTGTTGGCCTTCTGCTCTGACTGTCTCACCAGCTCCTGCTTTCCAGGGACTTGCATAGCCGCCTCATGTCTCTGCTCTGACTGTCTCACCAGCTCCTGTTTTCTAGGGACTTGCATAGCCGCCTCATGTCTCTGCTCTGACTGTCTCACCAGCTCCTGCTTTCCAGGGACTTGCATAGCCGCCTCATGTCTCTGCTCTGACTGTCTCACCAGCTCCTGTTTTCTAGAGACTTGCATAGCCGCCTCATGTCTCTGCTCTTCCTGTCTCACCAGCTCCTGTTTTCTAGAGACTTGCATAGCCGCCTCATGTCTCTGCTCTTCCTGTCTCACCAGCTCCTGTTTTCTAGAGACTTGCATAGCCGCCTCATGTCTCTGCTCTGACTGTCTCACCAGCTCCTGTTTTCTAGAGACTTGCATAGCCGCCTCATGTCTCTGCTCTGACTGTCTCACCAGCTCCTGCTTTCCAGGGACTTGCATAGCCGCCTCATGTCTCTGCTCTTCCTGTCTCACCAGCTCCTGCTTTCCAGGGACTTGCATAGCCGTCTCATGTCTCTGCTCTTCCTGTCTCACCAGCTCCTGTTTTCTAGAGACTTGCATAGCCGTCTCATGTCTCTGCTCTGACTGTTTCACCAGCTCCTGTTTTCTAGAGACTTGCATAGCCGTCTCATGTCTCTGCTCTTCCTGTCTCACCAGCTCCTGCTTTCCAGGGACTTGCATAGCCGCCTCATGTCTCAGCTCTGACTGTTTCACCAGCTCCTGTTTTCTAGAGACTTGCATAGCCGTCTCATGCCTCTGCTCTGACTGTCTCACCAGCTCCTGCTTTCCAGGGACTTGCATAGCCGCCTCATGTCTCTGCTCTGACTGTTTCACCAGCTCCTGCTTTCCAGGGACTTGCATAGCCGCCTCATGTCTCTGCTCTTCCTGTCTCACCAGCTCCTGTTTTCTAGGGACTTGCATAGCCGCCTCATGTCTCTGCTCTGACTGTTTCACCAGCTCCTGTTTTCTAGAGACTTGCATAGCCGCCTCATGTCTCTGCTCTTTGCCCATCTCTTCTCTCTCATTGCATGTCCGCTGATGGATCTGTCTTAGCTCATTAGACCCTTCTTCGCTCTTTGTCTCATTCCATTTGTCCGCACCTTTCTTCAGGCCCTCCTCTCCGAGCCGGTAACCCTGAGGTTCTCTGAGACGGTAATCATCCTGTTCCACAGGCTTTTCCTGAGGTTCTCCGAGCCGGTAATCCTCCTGTTCCATGGGTTTTTCCTGAGGTTCTGCTTTCTCTCTGAGCCGGTAATCCTTCTGTTCCAGAGGCTTTTCCTGAGGTTTTGCTTTCTCTCTGAGACGGTAATCCTTCTGTTCCATGAGCTTTTCCTGAGGTTCTCCGAGCCGGTAATCGTCCTGTTCCACAGGCTTTTCCTGAGGTTCTCCGAGCCGGTAATCGTCCTGTTCCATGGGCTTTTCCTGAGGTTCTGCTTTCTCTCTGAGCCGGTAATCCTTCTGTTCCAGAGGCTTCTCCTGAGGTTGTCCTTTCTCTCCGAGCCGGTAGTCCTTCTGTTCCACAGGCTTTTCCTGAGGTTCTCCGAGCCGGTAATCGTCCTGTTCCATGGGCTTTTTCTGAGGTTCTTTCTCCTTGGACAGATTTGCTGTTCGCTGTCTCCTTGGTTTCCTTTCTCCCTTGAGTGTTTGTGAGTCGTCCAGTTTCTCCTGTTTTGATCTGATGTCACTCAGCCAGTCCATTCTGTTGTTCTGTCGCTCTTGACCATATGTCTGGACATCTTCATCTGTATCCGACTTTTGCTTTATTTCTCTCATCCATTCTTTACCTTTGCTCCTCTCTTTCTCCAGAGCTGTTTTCCTTCTAGTGTCCACCACACTTGGGCTTGTTTCTGCCCTGTTAGCCTCTTTCTGTTGTGTCATGTTCGCCACTTCTTCCTCCTTTGCTTGATGCTTCTCCCTGAGGTTCAACAGCTCCTGCTCACGTAGCTGAGCTGCCTCTCGTTCTGCTTCTAGCTCTCTCTCCACCTCTCTCTTCCTCTCCTCCCATTCCTCCTTGAGCTTCTCCTCCGTCTCTCTCCATCCTTCCTCTCGTCTCTTTTTCTCCTTTTGAAACGTCTGCTTCATCTTCTTCAGCTGTCTTTTCATCTCAAGCTTCCTCTCCTGTTCTCTTTGTGTTTCATTCTCACGCTCATTCTCCATTCTTCTCTCGTGTTCTCTGATAGACGTCTGTCTTTCCGTCTCTTTCTCTGAGTCCGTGTCTTCACACTGCAGCTGCTCTTGTGCAATCAGCTGTAGTAATTCTTCACTTCTCCTCCGAGTCATCTCTCTTTCTTTCTCAAACTTGCGCTCCATCTCTCTCACCTTTGCCTCCAACTGTCGGGCCGCCTGATCTTGAAATTCTCTCAGGCTTTGCTTGCGCCTCTCTTGTTCCATTTCTCTCTCCTTGGCAAACTTTTCCTCCATGGCTCTAATCTGCACACACAGACACACACATTATACACACACACACACACACACACACACACACACACACACACACATATCATATACACACACACACACACACATACACACGCACACACATACACACACACACATTATACACACACACACATACACACACAAACATTATACACACACACATACACACACAAACACACACACACGCACACATACACGCACACACACACACACACACACACACACACACACACACACACACACACACACACACACACACACGTCTCTAACCTGCATCTCATGCCTTCTCTCTCTCTCCTTGCCTTCCTCCTTCTCCCTCTCCATCTGAGCAACTCTTTCTCTCAGTTTCTTCAGTTCTTCATTCATGTTCTCACACCACTCCTCCATCATCTCTTCCTTCTTCTTCTCTTTCAGGATGATCCACTCCAGATCACTCGCTCCACTCGTCTCTGCACGGCTCAGTCTGGACGAGTCTCTTAGCTCTCACCTGGTCGGCCTGAGCTTCGGAAAGGGTCACCATCTCTCTCGTCTCAGTCCTCTCTCATTCATCTCTCCATGTTTCAGAGAGTCTTTCTCTCTCTCCAGCTCTCTAATCCTTTCCTCACATAGCTGCCGTTCTTTCTGTCTCTCCATCTCTCTCATGCTGTTATCACACCTTTGGTTGTCCTTCTGTCTTTCCAGCACTTTGTCCAGTTTGGTGAGTTTTTCTGCCGTCATCACAGCCTCTCTCATTCTCTGCCCATCCTTGTGCATGGCACCATTTCCTGTAGTTTCCTGTGTCTTTGGCAGGTCTACTACTGTCGGCTGCCTGGATCTCTCCATGCTCTGCTGAAATATAGAGGAGATCATTTAACAACCTTCTCAATCTCTAAAATATTTCATTGAAAACAATAGGATGGCGCAATCATTTGTACTGTATTTCTAACTCATATAAATCATAATTAGTCTAAAGCTTTACTGTAGCCGGTTTGTGAAATGAAGTTCCACAACTTTGGAAGCGGACTAGAATGTTGAAAGCGGAGTGCCCAGCACTGTGTCAGAGCCGGTGTGGACCGCTCTGCACTGACTGCCTACTGTAGGTTATAGTGATTCATATGCTGCTGTATCTGTACTGCACTATTACCTTATTGGTCTCCAGACTCTTGCTTCCCTGATCAGTCCCAGTTCTGTGCCTCTGTTTCTGTTTCTGCCGACCTCTCTGCCGCCTCGGCTTCTGCCCTGTCTCCTCCTCTCTGGTGACCTCACTTCCTGTGCTGCTCAGCACCTCAACCTGGATGGTAAAGACTAGATGGTAAACCTTTACCGTACGCATTCACAGAATCTCGCGGGTACTGTTACAGTTACAAAACCAAATAAAAACAATACTAAAGGGGGGGTTTAAGTATTAATTTTTAGAGTTTTAAAAAATGTTTTAAGATTGTTTAGAGGTATAAGTAGGTTGTTTGGCATTGTTACTAGGCAACCAACACAACGGCGAGATTTCAACATCATTTCCGGCCATGAGCATATCCCTTCTAGACTCGACCCACCTGGATGGCCTTCAGGCTCTCAGGCCTGAGTGGGAGAGTTGCCTCCACGTGTTGCTCCTCAGGGAAGAAGGTGTGGCAGTGTTGGCGAGTAGCGCCCCCTGCAGGTGACATTAGCTTCTGCTTGCAGAGCTTGTGTATCTCCTGATCCTCCTCTTGGGTCAGTCTGCAGGTCTGCTGACCGTCTGCCCTGGTCAACTCCTGCAGCACTGCTGTTTTGATTGCTTTTACTTCTTTCTCCATGGCTTCCTCCTTTCTTCCCCTCAGCAGATATTTATCCATTACCTGGAACGAAAAAGTTCAGGAATGCAATTATTTGTAATTAACATTAATCAACATCAATTGTAATTAACATCACAAATACCCGTTGTGACTTTAAATGTTCTACCAGCGTAATCTAAGTGTTTTTCTGTTTGTTTATGTTTTGCTTCACCTGTTCCAGTCTCCTGTGCATGTCTGGAGCTGGACGTTTTATTTCCGTCTGCGGCTTGTGCGTCTCCTCTTCCTCATCCTGCTGCATGGTTCCGAGGAGGTTAAACCAGCGCTCTTCCTCCTGCACCTCTCGCTTACGGGGGCCTGGCAGGCAGGCCACATCCATGCACCAACCCCAGAAAAAGCATCTGGAGCTTTTGGTGCCAGCTCTTGGGCGGAGATAGATGTTGGGTCTCCCAGACACCATGGATGGACGGATGAAGTCATCAGGAAGCTGATTGGTGCGTTTCCGCACCGACAACATCCTGGCAGCCATTTTGTGGGTCTGTGTAAGCACATGAAGATCAGTTTGTGGGTCTGTGCTTCATATATGAGCGGGAAGGATTTAACTTCACTAACATGTTGAGTTTAAAAGTGTGGTGTGTTATAATGCAGTGTAGCTAAAATGTTGTTCATTGTTGCAACAGCGTGCAAGACGTACCGGTCGGGAGTGGATTCTGCTCACAGCAGAGGCACCTGCACCGCGGCACCACCTGTGAGTCCACCTGTGTCACCACCTGTCTCCACCTGTGGCTTTGTTCTCTACAGTGGAGTAAAAGAGATAGAAATACCAGGTCTATTTATGAGTTATAAAATAACACAGGATTTTCAAATAGCCAGTTATATGTGTAGCCTAATTTCAGCTCAAATGTGAAACTTACCTGTGGGGAGTCTAAGCACCCTTATTGTCTTATCTCAAAGTCAAAGATCTGCTGTGAAATTAAAAACTAGGCTAGCTATATTACCGGTACTGAAGATAAACTTGTGATTACTGAATGTTTCATTGAAGTGGCATTTGGATAGTCAGGAATGTTTGGGTTCTATTTGCTATGGCAACGGTGATGTGTTCCCTGACCTTATAATTACATCATAAGTAACTGTCATTTGGAATCATTTGGCATTCTAGCCCATTGGTTTACATAGAATGGTCAATCTATGTACATAATGCTCTTGCCACTCATTCTTACAATCATCATCATCATCAATCTTTATTTATTGTGGAAAACTTGACTGAGCTGTATTTCAGCATGGTGGCCAAAATTAAGACCCTTCTCAATTTAGAATTTAGGAATTATGTGGGGGCAGGGGAGATAATGATGGAAGTGGTGGTGTTTGTGAGTTGTGTGAGGATGTTTGAGTGTGTGTGTGTGTGTGTGTGTGTGTGTGTGTGTGTGTGTGTGTTGGAGGTTTGGACGCTGTAATAAATAGATAAATCTATGTCCATGGGATGCGTTAGACCAATTTAATCATAAGTCCTACTGAGGTTCAATGGCAGGTGGCTAGACGTGCTCTCTAAACAAATTTAGGCCTATGCCTAGATTAGATCTACATTTTTAAGGCTAGAAGAATAACTATTTTAATTTTTAATTTAAAGTATAGGCTATATGCTAACCATGGTAGAAGAGCAATATTTTTTTAGAGTCTTATTCTAGCCCTGGTCCAACTTGCTGACATGCTGACAGCATTAAATTCAAAATGACAATTATTTCCCCCCAAAACCATTAATTACCCCTGTCTCTACAGGTGACAACTTGTGTTTCCACTAAACTCAGTCAATTAGGCCTGTGTGACTTGCATGTTTTACAAACAATTTTGTTCAATCAGGGTCATATTATTTATAATTATTATTAGCCAAATAAGGTTGTACTGTACATTGAGGGACGGGCATGTAGAGTTTCGAAAGATAGATGTAGTTATGCAGGGCCGACCCAAGGCATAGGCTACGCGATATAAGCTGCCACTTAGGGCCCCCACACATCTGGGGCCCCCACATGTACAGAACGATCATTCTACATTCATTTGCTGGTTTTCAACTTTATTCAATTGAAATCTTTGTTTGAAATGCTCCACCACTGCTCCTCATATAGAATGTACAACTTAGAGCCTACAGAGCGACTTGTACAGCAACCTCTAGCAGCTGACAGACAGACTTGGAAGCCTCTACTTGTCCCTGACCATAGACTGGGCAAATGCCAAAGACTATTCATCTTGTTACTTTAACCCATTTTCTATCACACATTTCTAATTAAACATCAGACATTACATACTCTCTAACATCTCTGGGAGAATGCAGCATAATAAAATAGGCAAGCTGGAAGCTCCAGACCCAGAGAGAGGAGTAGAGAGGAGAGGAGCTGGAGAGTAGCCTACTGTATGTTCCCTTTCTAGGTCTTTAACTGTAGCCTCCCTGGCATGTAAAATATCAAAAAAGCCAACAGGTGTAGTTCAGATGAGTGCAAAACGTATCTTACCTGTTGGAACCACAAAGGTAAATCTCCAACCGAATGAAAACGCCCAAACTCTCCAAAAGATCTCTTAACCAAATACACTGCTACTTCTCACACTCTTAACTTCAAAATGATACTAGACACAATGCACAGGGGCACAAGGTTAGACTATTCCATGGTAACCATGGAACCACCATTCTGACATACTTTACTTTAACATTCCACTTGCCCGTGTCACAGTCCAAACAATCCACTGCTGCAGTTTGTAACATTCTATCAAAGGTCATGGAATACTGTCTGACCCTCTCTGATTCTATGGCTTGGGTTCAAGTTCAAGTTCAAGTTTATTTATATAGCACATTTTCATACAAATCTGTCATTCAATGTGCTCATTAAAAGGATAAAGAAAAAAAATAATAACAAATAATAATAATGATAATAATAAAATAATAATAATAACAATAAAAATAAGAGTATAGGGGAAAAAAATGTTCATATAAACAGAAACTTGGCAAAAAGAACCAATTACTCTTCACTAAGAAGTCAAATTAATCAAAAGCCATTGAAAATAAAGCTGTTTTGAGCTTCTTTTTAAAACAAGCTGTTGTGGGGGCAGATTTAACATCTATAGGAAGCTGATTCCAACAGTGGGCAGCATAATGGCTAAAAGCCATTTCACCTTGTCTGGTATTTGCCTTAGGGACAACAAGCTGACCAGCTCCACTAGATCTGAGGCATCTACCGGGAGTATATTGAACTAACGTTGATGTAACAGTGCTTTCTGAGGCCACTCTGTGCTCAGCCACCTATCTGTAGCAGCAATGTTGGCTAATAGCGACATCTAGGGACATCTAGGGGCATCTAGGACATCTGCATTACAGTCTGAAAAGCTTGTTCAGTTTCATTGTTAAAAAGCCATAATAAGCAGACAGCGCACACACACAGTATGCACTACATGCCACACATGCTGGGATTGAAGTAGGAATTAGTAGTGGCCCGCTAGGTGTCGTTCAGCACAGTGTAGTAGCATGGGTCACTCTGTTGAGCTGATGTGGGTTGATGGGTGGGTAGACCAAATAAAGGATTCAGATAGTATTGGTTACAGTTTGACTTACAGACATTAGCCTATGAAAGGGAATCACTTAGACCTGCTAAAGGACAAGATAATATGGATATACAATTGTCTCAAAAATAATTCTACATATTGAAATTATATAAAATAATATTTTCATTTATATACTATGCATATTTATTATAATAAAAACTCTGTTAGGTCCCTTTAATATTCTAAAACATGTACTGTAATAACATGTTGATGAATTGAATATTTTACACAATGAGTAAAATCTACACTCAATGGCCTATCAATAACGTAATTAAGTGCCAGTGTCAATTAAGAGTTTAATTTTAGGTCAGCCCTATACTTTCAGAATAATCTTTTTGATATTCTACAGGTATTTACTGTAATTAAAGGAAATATCCGGAGTGAATTCAAGCATAGCCCTGCAGAACGAGCCTGCTAAACGCACCAGCGAGTGGAACAAATTAATTAGGAACAGCATATAGACCGAACGCAGAAACGAACAAGTACTTTTGAATCAATGGATCCTCATTATTCGAAACTGAAAGTAAGATCTGAGGTGCCTTTGACTCAATGTAACGTGTTTCACGTTCGTGTTAGGTCTATGCTTTTCGAAATTCTTTCATTCCATGCAGATATAGGCTTATTGCTGTTAGAAGTCTCGTGCAATAGGGCTATGCTTAAACTTACTCCGGAGCTACCCTTTAAGAAAGAATAATAGGATAGTTATAATGTCTCTTACATGGTTACCCTACATTTCACCCAAACGCAAGTTAGAGTAGGCCTACATTATGTAAGTTTATAGTATATAATGTTTTGTGCAATAAGAATTACGCAGGGGAAAATAAGTAGCCTATTGAATGCATCAGTGTTTTCTTCTCAGAAAAGCTTCTTTATTTTGTCCAGGCATTGACAGAATGTATGCATATAAAGAACTCACACATTTGAAATAATGCATAAGTGGAATGGCAGAAAAACAAATATTTTACCACACAAAAATAAAACACTACAGCCAAGAAAGAAAAGGCGATTAATCTGCAAATTCTAATTAACAAAGTACATGTATTTCTACTATAAACTTATTGGTTTCAGAGCTAAGTACCTCAAACCATGGATTAAAATTGCAACTATGATAGAGGCTAGATTCAATGAATTGGATATGTGCAGCTATTATAGCCTGGTCTGCGCAATCACAAACTTCATGCAGCGACATGCAGTATGGGTGAGCCTATGCAGACCTGAGCAGTGAGTCAGTCATTTATGGAAGGTATAGTCTTTGGTGAGTGTTATTTGGGTTTGGTTCTCTCAGGGTTCTCCTTCCTCGTAGAAACTTCGCAAGCGCATTCCAGAGACGTCTACTCCTTTTTTCCTGAGTAGATCCTGGAGCTAAGAATACACAACACACCAAAGTTAACAAATTTAGACGCCTAAGTCTATTAAATGCTTTATTTCTCAGGCTCTGTAGCAGATGACATTTTGACATTAGTTACACAGAGTAGTTGTCAGTGAGTGTAATGTTTGGCACGGCCTCTAGAGGTCAGTATGGCACTTCATTACTCACTGGTTTGAGAATCTGCTCCTCAATCTCAGTCTCATTTAATGTCTTAGTAGAGGAGACCTCCAGACGTACACCAACCACACGATCTTTGAAAAAAACAAAGTTGTAGACATGGTTGAGATTTGGGCACTTTTTCAACAGAAACTAAAATACAAATACATAGACACACACACACACACACACACACACACACACACACACACACCTGTTGTCACCGGAGTAGGAGTAGGAGTGGGATTTTGAGTTTGAGTTGGAAGGGCTCCTGTGGAGTTTACATCTATGAAGTTTTAGAAGTAAATAATAAGAATCTGACTGCAAAGAAATACAAAACAATTTTCCATTGATATTATCTGAGTAAAATGGTTTTGTGACTTCCATAACAACAATAAAATGCAATGTTATTTATAAGATGTTACAAAATTTGACCACTTGCTATTTTTAAGGGTTTACATGAAAAAAATGAGGTTTTAAATCATTCACATCATAGAAATGTCAAGACATGTTATTGGCACTACCAGTGTGAGGTAATGGAAACATCAATGTAAGGGCTTTATCATTGGCAGCAAATTCCAGTCGAAGCACTTTTCCCTTGTGCATGGTGTTACCTTTTCAGTTCAGCTCCCACTTTCAAAGTTTGGGATGTGCATGCTTTCATTACACTTTTTCAGAAAATGTAATCAACAAAGTCTGTATAGGAATCAACAACTAATGAGTCAAATCAGGTTTACCTGCACAGTATGCCATTGGGCAAACGTTAGGGTCAGAAAGTTTATAAACAGTGTAGTTTCCAGGACAGGCTTTCACCAGTATGGAGGGAACAGGCAATAAAGGATGGCAGCATTGGCTGTTCACGCTTCCACAAACATTCCTGCTCACTATACCATCTTCTGGACGGGGGTGAGAACCATTCATCCAGATGGGGGCAATGGTCCCACATCGTAAATGATCCACACACTGGTTAGGTATCAGAACACTCCTGTTCTGGAGTACAAACAGGTGCCAGTTCTGCCACTGAAGAGCATGCCCACCGATAGAACTGTCACACATGTAGTTGTAGGGATAATTGTTATAATTAGTAGTGGCCCTCCAGGAGTCATTCAGCACAGTGTAGTTGTAGCATGGGTCACTCTCTTGAACTGATGTGGGCTGATGGGTGTGTAGAACTAACAAAGGATTCAGATAATAGTGGTTACACAGTAGTTTGACATACAGACATGAAAGGGCATCACTTATACCTGCTAAAGGACAACATCATATGGAGATACAATTGTCTCAAAAAGAATTCTACATATTAAAATTATATTTTCATTTATATATTGTATACATATGTATATGCATATTTGTTATATACTGTATTCGTAACGGATGGCAACTAGCTCAGCTAGCTGGCGGCAGTGCGTGGTAAATCCTCACATCCCCAAGCCTAATGATTCTAATCGCTGAGTTGGAAACCTGGGCTTTTCAGCTCAGTGGTTAGAGCGTTCGACTACCAAGCCCCTGCTATCTATGAATAAGTACTGTATAATTGCAAAATATAACAATATGATGTACAAATAAATAAACTGATTTGTATAAATATTTTTATAAACAAATATTTATAAACAAAGTATAACTTTTGTACTTGCAAATACATACAGACACACACACACACACACACACACACACACACACACACCTATAAATACTGTATAATTGCAAAATATAAATTGATGTACAAATAAATAAACTGATTTGTATAAATAAGCGCTTATTCATATGAAAATACATATGCTTGACTTGTATGTGAATTCTGCTTTTGCGGATTTTTTGGTAAGCACAGCCAAGAGAAGAAAATATTTGAAATGCAATAGAATAGAAAAACCAGACAAGTCTTACGTGTGACCAGCAGGGGGAGGCAAAATGACAGTGGATTCTTCATGGTGTTTGTCAAATGTCAACCTAAAAAAGGAAGAGGCTGTTGAGACATAAGTCGACACTTTGCAGCCATATTGGCTCTCTGCATGGCACAATTTCAACTTCAACTTCTGTGAAGTGGCAATGCATTGTGGTACCTGTAGGGTAGCACATTATAATAACTCCTCCTAATTAAGCATTTATTAAGCATTAATAAAGTCTCAGCTAACACTTTGTTAATGATTTGTAATCAATATTTATTCATATTTAGTGTGGTAAGTAAAGTGGGCTTTGTTCATGATTACTGATGCATTTACTAATGATGAATAATTTGGTTCTGGACTTTATAAATGGATAATCAATAATCAAATAATTGGTAAGAGCTTTTTGAAAATGTTGGTCAATAAACCATTTATTGATTATTATTTAGATAACCTTCATCATGTAACTCGATTTCTAGTTTCTCAATTATTCCAAACAAACCTAAACATCAGTATCTGTGGCATAATTGACCAAATAATTGATTTAACTCACAGATATCTCTTTCATATACATGGTAGTTTTGCACGTTTGTAAGAGATGAGCTACATGAAAAATCCCACTCAACATTCCTATCTCCTGATTGGTTGGTCCAGTTCCATGTCAGTCCTGAAATCCCTTAGCCTAGACTCTAGACGTACCTAGTGGTAGCAAATTTGAATTTGCACAGCGGATACGTCTAGAGGCCACTGATAGAAACCCGTTTTAGCCTTCCTCTGGAGGCGGATAACCAATCACAGCGCGGTATGTGTACAGGAAATCGTAAGGCGGGCTTTGTACAATGACGACAGCCCTGCTCAAACCAGAGCGGAATCGTCTTTGGCTTTAGTTTTGGACGAATTGCACTTGTCATTTTCTTTGAAAGTGAAACAAGAAAGTGCACTGAAGTTTTTCGTTCTGAAAAAGATGTCTTTGCCGTGTTACCGACGGGCTACGGGAAAGTTTGATATACCAGCTGGTACCACTGGCCGGAACGCTAGCCTATTACGTGGAGAGGCAGTTTGAAAGACAACGCAATCACCCGCCCTCCATTGAGGTACAGTCTATCAGTGGTCTTCAGACTATACATTCTTATGATATAGTCTAGAAATCCCTTTCAAGGGGCGTGATCTCAGATGCTTGCACCGCAGAGTGCATCATCTGACATGACTAAGGTTAAAAAAGAAGCCTATTGGCATCCCCGGGAAAAAGTCAAAAGTGACATCTGGTTGCCTGAGTGATTATTGGCTTAGCTGAGTTAGGTTGGTGAGTGGAGTACATTTATTTGATGATTTAAGTCAAAGTAAAACAATCTGAGCAGATATAAATTATTACTGTAATGCCATTGATTTGATTCTTTATAATAACAAACATCAAACTACATTAAAAAGTGATCTGCTTAATCTTTCTAGCATTACCTTCCTCTAAAGCCACCGCCTTTCTCCAGAATTCCGTATTCATTTGACCTCTGGACTAGTCAAAGTAGTAATGGGTAAAGTCAAATGTTCGATGTTTCTTAATCGTAGCCTAACAGATGGCCAACTGAAAAATAAGCAGCCAACTGATTCAGACATACAAAAGTAAAGACACTTACCAAAATATCTGCTGAGCTGTGTTAGTGAGCATAACAGCCACCTTTCTTGACTGACCGCACCAAATAGTGGCACGACAACTTTCTTCTACAGCAGATTATCATGATTATGACAGAGATACAGAGATAATTAGCCTACTGTTTTAACATGCTGTAATGTTATTTTGTAGTTGAATGCATACTGAATACAAAAGCTGCTCTCTCAGGCTCCACAATCATTGCCAATGAACAAGCTCTTTGAGCGTTATTGTGTTTATCCATGATGTACAAGACAACTGTCAATTCACACAAGCTACTCCACCTGGGCACTGAAGACACTTAATCATGTTTACATGTTTTATGAAACTGTATGGGGGAAAAAAGGTTTCAATCGCAAATATTTATGCAGTACTGGTGAATATTCTAATGGTGGCGCTGCATCACACAGCGGAGTCGTAGCAGTCTCTCACTTAAGTACCTGTGCATGAAGTATCAGGCAAATACAAATATCTATATCTAATCTACAGTTACATTACAGTCATTTTTAAATGTACAAAACAGTGTCATTTTAGCAACTTAATAATAGGCCAGATTGCTATAACATGATCACAGACAGACTCATGGCTCAATTGTTCAATACATTTTCTGAATAAATTCCTTCTACAGACAAATCCAGAGCTGCCTCCAGGTCATTAGAAATAAGTGTGTGTGTGTGTGTGTGTGTGTGTGTGTGTGTGTGTGTGTGTGTGTGTGTGTGTGTGTGTGTGTGTGTGTGTGTGACTCTGACATCATGTGCTAAGTGCCTCAGTGGAATGCGGTCATTCAGCATACATACCTGAGTCCTCTTGGGTTCCAAAATCAACTCATCAGTTTTTAGACTTTGTACACAGAGCTACAGTGGATTAACATGAGAGTTTTCAGAGCTGACCTTGTAGCTTACTGTAAAGCACATTAAAACTACTACTTCTTTGCAAGTGGTGTTCATTTAAATGGCATTTGTAATCTGGACAATGGAATTTGTATTTATTTGTCCATTATTGATATTGATGAATATTATATGATTTCTTCACTTTTAATCTCAAACTTTTCCGGGTCATAATATATGATTTGTTTTGACCAAGTTGGATGTAGTCATCAATGAGCATGTTGTACCCCTCAGTCTCATAAGGCCTCGTTCAGATTGGCAAATGCCAAATCCGATTTTTTGCATATCCAAATTGTATCTATAATTGATTTCGGGTGGCCTGAACAGCAGAAAACCACATGAATTTCGATTTTTCCAAATCTGTTACACCCTACATGCCCATGTGGTGTCAACTGCGATTCATATCGGATATGCTGCGATCTGAACAGCCAAAACCACATTGATAAGTTTTCACTGTGTCACTTGCATTATTTGTCATGTGGCACAAGGAATGCAGATGGAGGGAAGTGAGAGATTAATATTAATTCTCCTTTTAAAAAACGGTATCGTTTGCTATAACAACGTGTCAGTGCGCGTTATGGATTTGCCGCAAGTTGCACATGACCTGGAGTTTACCTCGCGTGTGGAAAGCAACTTCAGAGAAAGTTTTCAACCACACACCAGAGAGGCAACTAACAGCTGTGCTGGACCATTGATGCACTGAAATAAAGATGAGTAACGCTATTCTTCCATCTCTGATACTTCCTTGTTACTTGTAGCTGTGTGCTATGGCCCCACTTAAACATATGAGAGAGAAAGCACCAACATCCTACCTTCCACAGTTGTGTTTATTATTTGTGGGCGTGATGCGTTAGAGTACCATAGTAACCCACGTGGATATGGCAGGTGATTAGCGGACATGGACATCAGATATGAGCACTTTAACAAGCAATGTGAACGTGGTCGATGGAGAGATCAGATGTTGATCAGATATGCAAAAAAATCGTTTTTGGACTGCAGTCTGAACATAGCTTTAGTGTCTTAGAAGAGGAGACCTCCAGACGTACACCAGCCACACGATCTTTGAAAAAACAAAGTACATGGTTGAAATTTGGGGACTTAAACACTTTTTCAACAGAAACTAAAATACAAACACATGTACATGCACGCACACACACACATACGCACACACACACACACACACACACACACACATACCTGTTGTCACTGGAGTAGGAGTGGGATTTTGAGTTTGAGTTGAGTATGAAGTTTTAGAAGTAGGCTACTGTAAATAATAAGAATCTGACCTCAAAGAAATACAAAACATTTTTCTATTGATATTATCCAAGGAAAATGGTTTTGTTACCTCCATAACAACAATAAAATGCAACATTATTAGTTGATTCATATGAAGTTGGTCTATTGCAGCATCTGACAATTAGGTTATAGGTTACAAATAATTTATATTTAGCGTCCTGTAGGATTTATGTAGGGTTAACTGAGTTTCACAAACAAGAAAACAAGCAGGCTTAACAGTTTGAATGCCAGGTGTTTTTAACGCTTTAGCCCAGAGTGCCAGTAATCCAGGCCACTATTGCCTATTTTTATAGATGCCACAGCGTATTCTGTGTTATAGCTATGGACACATACTATGGGTCATTTGAAAGGTACGACTCTGAGCCTCAGTGGGTGAAACCGTTTATTTCTACATGCCTCCGTTCCTGAGAAATCCCAAGCTAAACAGTGGGTAGTTTTCATCAATATACTTGTTTGTTTTCTAGAAAAGGAGATATCACCGACATATTCGACACTTTGACAAGGCCTCTTGCAGCGCGTCGCGGCCTGTCACGCACTCCACTCGGCCCTGATGATTGCCATCTAGCGATGAACCTGCGAAAGGACAACATGACATGCCTGCATTATTTGACACAAATGCTGTCAATAGTAATCAAATGCTGCCTTGTGATGTGAAAATGTCCAGACAAAATGTGCAGATCGTGAGTTTTTATGAGTTTCCGATCGTAATTTATTTCAGGTCTATTTATCACAGAGTTCCAAAAGTCATATATAACCTGTGTGAGGGTTTCTATTTTCGTAAATTAAAAAAAGGCAAAACGTAACATTACGTTTTTGGCACTCAACGCATGACAAGTAATAACGGCATATTACGTTTCTGGCATTCAAAGTGTTAATAACGTAGTCGAACACACAGGAGATACTCAAGGATAACTGAGGATGGTAGCAGTTCAGAACAAACAGAGGAGTCCTTTAAACCGACAGGTGAACACAAAGGAGAACACAGGAGAGAGAACTGTAATCCCAAAAACCAAAGGTCACCTTCTCTTTCACAAATTCCTGAGCACTTTGGATTTTTTGCATCACATACTATACATGTATCTGTAACAGAGGCCAGCTAGCGTGGCTAGCTCGGCGGTAGTGTGTAAATCCTCATCACCCAATTCCATGGGCGCTTCTAACACGCTGAGTTAGAAGCTCGGGCTTTTAGCTCAGTTGGTTAGAGCGTTCCACTCCCACGCCGGGAGTTTGTAGCTTGCGGGGTGGCGGGTTCGAGACCCGTGTGCGGTGCGGACCGCCACCGGCTACATATCTATACATGTATCTTTAGTCTTTTTCCCCTCAATGGTGCCTTCCAGGCAGCACTGCCATCAAGGTAATACCCCTCCAAATCTAGGTTTAGGATGAGGGGAAAGGGGTTTCGGGTTAGGATTATGTCTTGCAAGCAGTGGTGCCTGGAAGGTGCCGTTGATGGCAAAAAACACCATTGAGCTCTTGTAACGCCCTGCTAAGACGGCTGCATTATAAGCCTTGTCCACTGGAGGGCGCTGTTTCAGTGTGATCATAGAGGAATATCCTGTGGTGCATGGCTTACTGTATGTTGAACAACAGCCCAAAGTGAAATATGAATCTATTGTCACTTAGATTGTTCAGGAGCAATATAACATGAACATAACATTAGGAAGAGGAAGACGCACTGCGTCGAAACGTTAGTCGATGTTACTGCACCTCAATAAAGGAAAGTTTTTAAAAATCTTTGAGTGCTCCGGTCATCCCTGGGTCTAGTCTGTAAGAAAGTAGCCCAGCCAGCTTTTGTGGATACTACGGTCCTGGACTGGAAGCACCTAAACAGGCTTGAGCGCAAAGTGACACCTTATTTATTTATTGTAAACAAAATATATGGATTATTTATTAATTTGTCTCTGACCAATATGAGCAATATAACATGAACATATCAATAAATGCAAAGCATTGGATGCACTCTGTAAGAGCTATTACAGAGGTGTTAAAGGGACAGCTACTCCTAGCATGTGAACGTGTAAGTGTAAGATGTCCTGCCCTTTTTCAGTTTGC
>JAODXP020001158.1:17500-20000 GCA_027497455.2 Sardinella longiceps | reverse complement strand
AGAGAGAGAGAAAGAGAGAGAGACAGAGAGAGGAAGCAAAAGAGAGTGGGAGAGAGAGAAGAGTGATAGATAGAGACAAAGAGAGGGAAAATAGTAAGTAGAGCCAGAACATGTGAGAGTGAGAGAGATAGGGGAGGAGAGAGAGGGAGATAGATAGATAGATAGATAGAGAGAGAAAGAGAGAAAGTGAGAGGAAAAATAGTAGGTAGAGCCAGAGCATGTGAGAGACAAAAAGAGAGAAAGTAAGAAAGAGTCAGAGAGAGCGAAAGAAAGAAAAGAGTCAGAAGCAGAGATAGACAGAGAGAGAGAGAGAGCGAGAGAGAGAGAGAGAGAGAGAGAGAGAGAGAGAGAGAGAGAGAGAGCACAGGAGGGGGGAGAAAATGGATAGACAGATGAACACCTGAAGCCTGTCTCAGACTAAAGCTTGAGGAACTAAAACAGACAAAACAACCAACATGGCGACACACAGCTCCTCTGTCACTGGACCCAGCAGAAACTGTGTGTGTGTGTGTGTGTGTGTGTGTGTGGTAACTGGCCAAAGTTCAAATGGCCTTCTGGGATAGTGTGGTCCTCCTCGCTGATGGTGTGCCATGTAGCGGCGTAACCCCTCCCCCCGGGCCCTGACCTTCGCCAGCCCTGGTTCCCATTGGCTTGTATCGCCTCGTATCGCTCGGTGACTGGCAGGGTGCTCAAGGCCACAGTTACTAGCACACATTTTCCCAGAATGGAATGGGTGTCAACAACCAGCTTCCATTATTCCGGAACTTTCCCACTGCAAATGGGACAGACTCACTAATGACAGCCTAAAGGCCTCTTCTTCACACCAGTTCCTACAGCATTGCGGAGCTCTTTCAAATTTGGTCATTTAGTTTGCCCACACACACCAGCACTACCACGCACTACAAGCAACAGACGTTGTACAGTAGCCTATGAAATCAATCAATCAATCAATCAATCCATCAGACAAAAGAGGTTTCAATCTTTTATCAACAGGCGGCAGCGGTAGATTTCGATGCTGGTGTGTGTGTGTGTAACGGATGCCAAGTAGCCTGGGCCACTGTAGCTGGTGCACTACAAGCAACAGACATTGTACAGTAGCCTATGAAATCAATCAATCAATCCATCAGACGGCGGTAGATTTCGATGCTGGTGTGTGTGTGTGTAACGGATGCCAAGTAGCCTGGGCTACTGTAGCTGGCGGCAGCACATATAAATCCTCACAACCCAATGATTCATGAACTGCTTCTAACTGCTGCGTTCCACTCCCATGCCGTGGGTTAGTTGTAGTTGACGGAGTGGCGGGCTCAAGACCCAAATATTTGAAGAGCAGTTCTTCACATGGTGTCTGTCTATCTATCTATCTATCTATCTATCTATCTATCTATCTATCTATCTATCTATCTACCTACCTACCTACCTACCTACCTATCTATCTATCTACCTATCTATCTACCTATCTACCTACCTACCTACCTACCTATCTATCTATCTATCTATCTATCTATCTAATGTATCTGTCTATCTATCTATCTACCTACCTATCTGTAGTTGAGCTCACTTACTGGATGAGGAAAGAAACCATTAGCAATCAGTCAGTCTTTATGCATTGTGTTTGTGTGTGTGTGTGTGTGTGTGTGTGCGTGTGTGTGTGTGTGTGTGTGTGTGTGTGTGTGTGTGTGTGTGTGTGTGTGTGTACTGTATAAATCAGTATTCTATGTAGGTAATGAGGAGTGCACGTTCTGACTGTGTGTCTGTTTCCTGTGTTAGCTGGCCGGTGGTGTAATCCTTGGGGTGGCTCTGTGGCTGCGTCACGACCAGACCACCACCGTCTTACTGGACCTCAAATATGAAGGACAGCCAGCACCCAGCACCTTCTACACCAGTGAGTAAACTCTCTCTCTCTCTCTCTCTCTCTCTCTCTCTCTCTGCATACACTCTCTCTCATGCACACTCTTTGTCTCTATTCAGTGCCTTCTACACCAATGAGTAAACTCTCTCTCTCTCTCTCTCTCTCTCTCTCTCTCTCTCTCTCTCTCTCTCTCTCTTTCTTTCTCCCTCTCTCTCTCTTTCACACACATGCACATTCACTCTCTCTCACACACACTCTTTCTCTCTCTTCAGCCCCTTCTACATCAGTGACTAAACTTCCTTTTCTCTCTGTCTTTCAGTCTATCACACATACAGTACGCTCACACACACTTTCAACTATGGAACACACACACACACATATCACACATACTGTCACACACACTTTCAACTATGGAACACACACACCCTTATCACACATACTCTCACACACACTTTCAACTATGGAAAACCATAGTTCTTTGGTACAGCCCCATTGGTCCGTTACCATAGCGCTGTGCAGTCTGCTACATTGCTATTGGGTGGCTACCTCTTTGAAAAGACGCATACTGTAATTTCTCCTTCATGTCTCCTTACTGTGAGACCAGTTTGAGACTTACCCTCAGTGTGTTTCTCAATCTCCTCTGTACATTTA